>JAJKFI010009209.1:0-13249 GCA_029204185.1 Lerista edwardsae
TGTGAGAGAGAGAGAGAGAGAGAGAGAGAGAGAGAGAGAGAGAGAGATGAAACCCATTCCTGTATTGGAAAAGGCAGGAGATACCCTGAGGAGATAGGGAATGGTATCAGCAGTGGCCCCTTGTCCCAGATTACCTAGGAAGTACAGGGTTAATCCCAGAGCTTCTGCAAGCCTCAGGAGCACAGCTGCAGGCTGATGAGGGCCCTGGCTAGGAAGGGATTAGCACAGGTGCAAATGGGTGTGGCTGAAGAGCTAGAGCCTGCCAAGCAACAGACACAGATTGGCCTGCCTCAGTATAAAAGTTGGAGCTGCAGTACGTTAGCACCAGGTAGATGCTGGATGGACAGGTTGGGACTGGCCAATGGATGGATTGTTAAAGGATTGGATAAAGGAAGGTAAGAAGGCTGTGGGAAGTTGTTGTATGGCTGCCACGCCCCTGAAGCCACCAAGTGGAGGAGGCAGTTGTGGCTTAGGTAAGCTGACTGCCTATTGTTTTGTGGTGCCAAGTTAGACTTAGGGTATCTTGAGCTAAGCCGGTGATGAGGGCAGTCCGGAGGAGGCTGGCTAGCCGGTGAACCCAAGCAAGGCTGCTGGATGAGAGGAGGCCCAGTGGGTGAGTGAACCCCCTCCCTCTTGCCTATCTCTGAGGCTGCTCTGGAGGGGAAACTAGTCAGCCTAGTGTGGGCATCAGGGCCCAGCAGGGAGTTTCTGGCAGAACAACCCCCTTAACGCTTACCTGGGGAAGTGGCTCCGTGGTCACTCTCCTCCACGATCCACCGGAACGGGAGACTTGGGCTGGAGCCAGACTGAGTCTTCCTGAGCTCAGGGAAGTCGGGGGCCACGTCTGCAAACTGTCCCTGCTCCTGAAACAGAGAACAGGGAGTGGGATTAGGGAAGGAAGGTGCAGGGTTAGGGTGGAGAGCATGGGATGGCTCCTCCTTGGCAGGGATTCAGAAAGTGTGTATGTGTGTGTGACGGCAGAAATAGTTAACTGAGGGTTTTGGGAATATATGCTTCTCTTAAGAACATAACATGAGAACATGAGAAGAGCCCTGCTGGATCAGGCCAAGGCCCATCTAGTCCAACTTCCTGTATCTCACAGTGGCCCCACCAGGTGCCCCAGGGAGGCAGGAGACAACAAGATGCTTACACCCTCTTCCCACTCCCTTGCACCCGGTACTCTGAAGTAGGCTACTACTAAAGTAAGGAGGTTACAACCCATCATTGCCAATAGCCCACGATGGACCTTTCCTCCAGAAATCCGTCCAATCCTCTTAAAAGGCATCTAGACCAAATGCCATCACCACCTCCTGTGGCAAAGAGTTCCACAGATTAACTACCCGCTGGGTAAAAAAGTACTTCCTTTCATCTGTTTTCACTCTCCCAACCCTCAGTTTTAGCGGATGCCCCCTGGTTCTGGTGTTTTGAGAGAGGGAAAAGAACATCCCTCTATCGACTCTGTCCCTTCCGTGCATAATTTTGTATGTCTCAATCATGTCCCCCCTCAGGCGCCTTTTTTCTAGGCTGAAGTGCCCCAAACGCTCTGATATTTACACTTTGGAAAGGATACCCAGCAAAAGGCCTTGAAAGCCAATAACACCACAGCTCACAGCTGTAGAATAATTTAATCAAAGAAACCTGTTGGCAGCAAAGTCCTTGGACAGGAGACAGCAAGGAGATGTTAAATTACCAACACCTGGGTCAGAACCAGTAACCTCATGACCACATGAGACCAAATGTAATTCCAAAGATTAACCACCCGCTGGGTAAAAAAGTACTTCCTTTTACCTGTTTTAACCCTCCCAACCCTCTTTGTTGTTTTGTGTGCTTTGTGTACTGAAACCTGGAAGGTCCCTTGGATGGCTCCACTGCCTTGCAGTGAGAGAGGCTTTCCTCTTAACACTGTGCTTTGTTCCAAATAAAATCTTCCTACTTAAAGGTTGGACTTTCTACTCTTTTCCATGGGAGACTGCGCCCTGGGGGGTAACTGCACTTGAAACCAGTACTGAGACTTGTGGCAGAAGGGTAGCTGGGACTCCTTCGGCATCCTCGCAGTGGGACTGGAGGTGCCTTTGAAGCGGGGAACCAAGAATGGCTGTGAGACAGAGCTCAGGATGGGCTGTCTGCCCAGCTAAGGGGGTTCAGCTGTAAGAGGTGCTCAATGTAACCCAACTTGCACAAGTCCTCAATCACAGTGTGCACACGTGTGTGTGTGTGTGTGTGTGTGTGTGCGTGCATGCGTGCATTATTTATTATTATTATTTATTCAATTTCTATCCCGCCTTTCTGCCTTAGGGCACCCAACGCAGCTTACAACTTTGAAAACCACAATATGTACAGTTAAAAACAATACTAAAAACAGTTAAAAAATTTTTTTAAAAACAACAAGCCCCGTGATCCCACAATTTAAAATGTAAGGATAGAATATAAAAAATGCCAGCCTGCCTGTCAACAGTTAAAGGCTTGTTTGAATAAAAAAGTCTTCACCCCCCGCCAAAATATTGCCAAAGAGGGAGCAGTTCTCAATTCTAAGGGGAGGGTATTCCAAAGTTGGGGGGCCACCACCGAGAAGGCCCTCTTCCTGGCCGCCACCCCTCTCACCTCTCCTGGTGGCGGCACAGTCAAAAGGGTCCCCCCCCCAGTTGACCTAAGGGTACGGGTAGGACTATATGGAAGGAGGCAGTCCCTCAAATACCCCGGACCCGAGCCATAAAGGGCTTTAAAGGTCAACACCAGCACTTTGAATCGGGCCCGGAAAGGAACCGGCAGCCAGTGCAGCCGCCGAAGCAACGGCCTGACAGAGTCGAACCGCCGAGCCCCAGCAACCCCCCCGAGCAGCCGCGTTCTGCACTAGCTGCAGTTTCTGGAAGATATATGCGTTTCCCCAGCCCCTCGGCACCGCGTGGATGAAAAGCTCTCTCACCTGCTGCTCCTCCTGCTTGATGTCCTCCGCCTGGCTCAGGAGGAAGCCTTCGGCCAGCGCTACGGCCTGGGCGCTGCTCTCCGCCCCGCACTCCTGCACCCAGCGCCCCACCTCCGGGGGCAGGACGGCCAGGAGCTGCTCCAGCACCACCAGGTCCAGCATCTGGTTCTTCGTGAGCTGCTCGGGCTTCAGCCACCGGCAGCAAAGGGTGTGGAGGCGGTGGCAGAGGTCTCTGGGGCCCTCCGCGTCCCAGTACTGGACCCGCCTGAAGCTCTGCGGCTGCACGTCTGAGCCGGCGGCATCCTCACGCGGGCTCTTCTGCAGGGCCCTTCCCCAGAAATCCCCTCCGCTCCCCGCCCTGAGGGCTTCAGGGTCTCTTCCGGCTTCAGGGACAGGTCGGTTCTGCGCGGCAGAGTCTTCCTGCCTCATTTTCTGACCTGCTCTCCAAAGGCGGCCTCGAATCACCTCCGGCTCCTGCCAGGTTCGCTCTTCCTGCAAACTGAGGCGTCGTCTCTCCTGCAAAACCAGGCTGTGTGTGAGATATCGCACCCCTGGAGCAGAAAAGTGCTTCACAAGCAAAACTGGGGAAAAAGGCGCCCGAAAAAAGGCGCCTGAGGGGGGACGTGATTGAGACATACAAAATTATGCATGGAAGGGGTAGAGTCAATAAAGGGATGTTCTTTTCCCTCTCTCCAAACACCAGAACCAGGGGACATCCGCTAAAACTGAGGGTTGGGAGAGTTAAAACAGATAAAAGGAAGTACTTTTTTACCCAGCGGGTAGTTAATCTGTGGAACTCTTTGCCACAGGAGGTGGTGATGGCATCTGGTCTGGATGCCTTTAAGAGGGGATTGGATGGAATTCTGGAAGAGAAGTCCATTGTGGGCTAGGCCATGCTGGATTGTGCAACCTCCTTACATTAGCAGTAGGCTACTTCAGAGTACTGGGCGCAAGGGAGTGGCAACAGGATGCAAGCTTCTTGTTGTCTCATGTGCTCCCTGGAGCACCTGGTGGGGCCGCTGTGAGATACAGGAAGCTGGACTAGATGGGCCTTTGGCCTGATCCAGCAGGGCTCTTCTTATGTTCTTAAGTGGCAGGTTTCAGCTTGTGGTTTAAGAACAGCAGAAGCACCCCTATGCTCCATCAGGACAAAGGTCCATCTATCTAGTCCAACTTCCTGTATCTCACAGTAAAGCCACTGATGTCTCAGGGAGCACACAAGACAACCGGATACCTGCATCCTGTTGCCACTCCCTAGTGCCTGGAATTCTGAGGTTGCCTAGTTTTCTTTGCACCCCTCCGCCTCAACCTGTCCCTCTATCTCACTGGAAGAAAGTCCAGGAAACAGATGGGGGTTGGGGGTTGGGGAGAGTTTAAACAGGTAAAAGGAAGCACTTTTTTACCCAGTGGGTAGTTAATCTGTGGAACTCTTTGCCACGGGAGGTGGTGATGGGATCTGGTCTGGATGCCTTTAAGAGGGGATTGGACAGATTTCTGAAAGAAAAGTCCATTGTGGGCTATAGGCCATGATGGGTGGTGCAACCCCCTTACGCAGTGGTGTCATCTAAATGATTTAAGAACAGGTACTCACATTTGATTGGCACGTGTCGGGACCCGCCCACCGGAAGTGACGTCATAAGCCGGAAGTGATGTCGTGGCAGGAAGTGACATGAAAAAAGCCCTTTTTGAGACCTCAGATGATTTTAAACTGACCCAACAGTTGCAACAGGATTCCACAGCACCCCCAGAACATGTTAAGGAGGCCTGGCATCATGTTAAAACCCCAGAGCAACTCATTTTTCAGTGGCAAGGAAAGGAAAGGCTCCTCTCGCTGCCTGCCTGCCTGGCTGGCTCTGAGAACAAGCAGGCAACTCAAACATGCAGGAAATTCAAACGTGGCGGAGTTGACGAGTGGGCAGGCGAATGGGCAGGGCCAGCTGTAATCCTAGAAACCGGTACTCGCGTACCCCCGCGTACCCCCTGCATGACATCACTGCCCTTACGTTAATAGTAGGCTACTTCAGAGTACTGGGTGCAAGGGAGTGGCAACGGGATCCAAGCATCTTGTTGTCTTGTGCCTCCCTGGGGCACCTGGTGGGCCGCTGTGAGAAACAGGAAGCTGGACTAGGTGGGCCTTTGGCCTGATCCAGCAGGGCTCTTCTTATGTTCTTAAGAGTGCACAAGGCCAGAAAGCGAACACCTGCTCTTTAGAGGGTGGGAATCTCTATTTCAAGCCTCATCACAATAAGTTCCACATCCTTTCCCCTCCGAACCCACGCCTTGACCCCTGGCATTTTGTAGTCACCTGCTTAGTTCTGAGCCTTACTGCCTAACCATAGCTGGAAAACCTTGGAAAGGTTGCAGCAAGTTCCTTTTCTGTATGTGTTAACAGTGGCAGTGAAGCTAAGAGGGGTGAAGGACGGGAAGATGGAAAGATTGTGCAGGTTAGGTCGGAGCTCTGCCATATACACAGCAGTCTTTTGAGATACAACACACAGGGGAAGTAGAGAAAGGCATAAATGAAAACAAAGGGTGCTGAATATTTAGTTTTGACCCTCTCACTGTGGCTGGCTCCAAGAGAAGCTTGTAGCAGGATCTGAACTGAAGTGTTCACTATACGGGGAGAATGTTAAAAGCAACAGAGAAAAAATTGTAGACAGTTATGTTGATCCCTTGGGGGAAAAAATCCACACAACAAAAGTAGAGCAATACTTTCACTGGTCCCATTAGTTGGTCCTATTTTTTTATTTATTCATTTGGACACATTAATTGGTCTTAACCAAGGTAGTGCCTTACTTTTGTCCTGTGATGAGTGTGTTGAGTGTGATCAGCCTAGAAAAAAGGCGCCTGAGGGGGGACATGATTGAGACATACAAAATTATGCATGGAAGGGATAGAGTCGATGAAGGGATGTTCTTTTCCCTCTCTCAAAACACCAGAACCAGGGGACATCTGCTAAAACTGAGGGTTGGGAGAGTCAAAACAGATAAAAGGAAGTACTTTTTTACCCAGCGGGTAGTTAATCTGTGGAACTCTTTGCCACAGGAGGTGGTGATGGCATCTGGTCTTGATGCCTTTAAGAGGGGATTGGACGGATTTCTGGAGGAAAGGTCCATCGTGGGCTATAGGCAATGATGGATTGTGCAACCTCCTTACATTAGTGGTGGGCTACTTCAGAGTACTGGGTGCAGGGGAGTGGCAACAGGATGCAAGCATCTTGTTGTCTCCTGCCTCCCTGGGGCACCTGGTGGGCCGCTGTGAGATCCAGGAAGCTGGACTAGATGGGCCTTTGGCCTGATCCAGCAGGGCTCTTCTTATGTTCTTGTGTTTACAAGTTTTTTAAAAGTTTTAATGAATCTTACTTACTTTGATCCAAGGACTGGGACTGATGTAAACCATAATAAACAAGTTAATTGACAAAAAGAGGGAAGAAGGCAGGAGATAGGATGCCCCGGACTCACTCACTGCCTTCCAAAAAGCATTATGCAGCATTAAAGTTTGTAGGAACAGGCTCATGTCAGGGGTTAGCACAGAAAATAGAACTTTGCACTTGCTTGGGAGTATTTATTTCAGAATTGCAACCCTGGTTTTGAAAACAGATTGTAGGGGCAGAACCTGGTTGCTCAGGGAAACAGATGCCACCCGCTGATTTTGAGTGCTCCCTCAGCCGCTTATAAAGGATGTTGTGCTGGGGGTGGGGGGTAGTCGGGCCCCTGCCAAAGGTGCAGCATGCACAGGGAGCTTGCTTGCTTCCTCCCCCCCCCAAGAAGCCTGTTCCAGCTGCTCATTGTCGGGGGACCACTGATGAAAAGGGAGGCACACTGTGCTCACAGCTATCAGCCAGAGGACTAATAAAGCCTGCAGGCAAACAGTTCCTAGTATTACCACAAGCTGCCCTGAAGACCCGTTGATTTGAAAGGTGGACTCTGCGGGTGTTTCTAAACACACTGTGCTAAACTGTGGGCGCAATCCTATCCGTGAGTTAGGCCAGCACAGTTTGGCTGGCACAAGGAACACCGTCAAGTACGTTTGGACCACTCTCAGAGTCAGGGAGGCCAGAAGACAGACGTGCACCATCCTGCCTGACTCAAGAGAGTGGTCCAAACGTGTTTTACGATGGCAAACTTTGCTGGCCTAACTGTGCCGGCCTCACTCCAGGTGAGGGTTGCGCTCTGAGTCTTCCAGACGAATAAGATTAAGGTATGTTGTGGGAGATTCGTGAGCTGCTTTTCATGGACGCGCCTCCCCATGCTTATTATGCACTTATGCATATTATGCTTATTATGCACTCCCTGTGCTTATTATGCACTTATTATGTACTTATAGTACAGTCTATAAAAAAAGGGAGGTCTTGCTGATCACATGGGGTTTTTGCATCGCTCCAGAGCAAGCCCTTGCACTTTCCATGGGGAGACCCAGGCCAGGGTCCTCGGAGGTGCAACCTGGTAGTGCAGTTTGGCTCCACAGGCCAGTGGAGTTCGTAGAGGGGGGGCAGAATGCATTGCAGGAGTCTGAGCGCCTGGGTCACGCGGCCCCTCCCCCTCGCCTTGACAGCCATTCGCGGCAAGCTTGACCCAGGCGCTCAGGCTCCTGCAACGCATTCTGCCTCCCCCCTCCAGGAACGCCACGATGCCCGGTGATGGGCATGAGACAGGCGGGCCCCGCCAAGGGTGCAGCTCCCCGGGGGTGAGAAAAAGGACCCTCTGCAAGCCCCTCGGGGCAGAGCCCTGCTGCGTCCACGCGTCCACGCGGGCGACGCTATACAGGCGCAACCCTCCCCTCCCCTCCCCCGCCAGCACGAACAGCAGGACTCACCAGGGCGGCACATCCAGCACCACAAAGGGCTCTTTCCGGCGGGGGCGGGGCGGGGCGGGGCAGGAAGTGGCCGTCGCCATGGACGACGCTTGCTCCCTCCTCCCCAAGCTGCCGCTCCAGGCAGCGCGACTCTCTCGTCTTAACCCTACGAGGCCTGGAAACATTCCCATTCCACGCAGCTTTTGGGGGAGGGGGGGCTTAATATATATATT
Organism: Lerista edwardsae; assembly: GCA_029204185.1. Taxonomy (NCBI): domain Eukaryota; kingdom Metazoa; phylum Chordata; class Lepidosauria; order Squamata; family Scincidae; genus Lerista; species Lerista edwardsae. The sequence goes on from JAJKFI010009209.1 coordinate 7,951, forward strand.
TTTTGGTTTATGCATAAAATGTTTCATGCATATATTGTGTATGTATATTGTTAATACATGTTTATTTTATGCATACACAATGTATGCATGGAATGTTTTATGCATCAACAAAAAAATTATATCGTTTTTAAGTTGTTCTGAGCCGCCCTGGGCACCGTGATTGATGGGTAGATAAGGAAACGGTTGCGGTTGGCAGAAGTTCCTTTCTACCAATGATGCGCGGGATATTGCATTTCTACCAGTGTTGCTTTAAAGCATCATTGGGAGAACATGGTAATATTATTAAGCCAAGAAGCGTTTCAGGCAGAGCTGGGAACTGCATTCCGAACCTGTATTCCTACGCACAGAGCTGGCTGGGAGAAACCTGCTCACTGGGGAGACGGAAGAACGTACCCCGCTTGCTGAAGGACACACGGTGACCCGCCCCCAAATCAGTCCAGAGCGCAGCGCCTGCCGAGGGGGACTCAGACCACGTGGCTGGAGGGAGCTCAAAGGGGCCAAGTGAATGCATGACTGCAGCCTGCCCGATCTGCCCACGCCCCCCCCCACGCCAGTTTTGTGTGTTGGGCATGTGCAAAATGCAGGAACTATTATCTGAGGTGATCCCCAGATTCTTATTGCCTCTGAAACATCGTCCCCCACAAGGGATCACATTTTGTGGACACACTTGTATTTATTTATTTATTTATTTATTTATTTATTTATTTATTTGAAGAACTCATACCCCGCCTTTCCCGTGCCGAAGCAAATGCCCAAGGCGGCTTACATAGAACAAAGCAAAATACAGTGCTAACTGGACTGTGGACTTTTTAGATTGTGAGCCCCTTTGGGGCAGGGAGCCATTTAATTTTATTATTATTACTATTTGCCTGTAAACCGCTTTGTGAACTTCATGTTGAAAAGCGGTATACAAGTACCTGTTGATTGATTGATTTTGATTGATTGATTGATTGATTGATTGATTGATTGATTGATTGATTGACCCCTGCTAACTGGGCAAGAGACCCTTTTCCAAGTAGTGTTCCTCTTATCTTTAGCAGGGGGAGAGTAATTGTCCCTCTTCACCCCTGCGCAGGGTCTTGTCTAGCGGCTGTTGCTGGTGGTCTGCCTTTTTTCTTTTAGATTGTGAGCCCTTTGGGATAGGGAACCGTTTAACTTTATTATTACTATTTGCCGGTAAACCGCTTTGTGAACTTCCGTGTTGAAAAGCGGTATATAAGTACGTGTTGATTGATCGATCGGCAGTGTAACCAAAGAAGTAGAACGCATTAAAACAACCACCACCCTTACACACTAACGGGGAATAATATCCAAGCAGGAAATATCCAAAGCCCTGGGGGCAATTTGGAAACTTCGCACAGCTGGGGGGTCTCAGGCCCAGGGGCAAGTGCAGAGCTGCGATCAGACGCACAAAGGACACCTCGCAACAAGAAACTGCACGCACGTGGCCTGAGGCGCTGTGTTTGTGCTTATCAGCCTCATGCCGGATTAGGTTAGCACCTTTTGAGATACCATTTGGCAAACTTTGGCAGTTGGCAAATGGACATAAAGAACATAAGAAGAGCCCTGCTGGATCAGGCCAAGGGCCCATCTATTCCAGCTTCCTGTATCTCAGAGCGGCCCACCAGGTGCCTCAGGAAGCCCAATAGACAACAAGGTGCTTGAATCCTGTTGCCACTCCCTTGCACCCGGTTCTCTGAAGTAGCCCACCACCAATGTAAGGAGGTTGCACAATCCATCATGGCCTATAGCCCATGGACTTTTCCTCCAGAAATCTGTCCAATCCTCTTTTACAGGCATCTAGGCCAGATGCCATCACCACCTCCTGTGGCAAGGAGTTCCATAGCTTAATTAACCACTGGGTAAAATAGTATTTCCTTTTATCTGCTCTCACTCTCCCAACACTCAATTGTAGTGGATGTCCCCCGGTTCTGGTATTGTGAGAGAAGGAAAAGAACTTCCCTCTATCCACTTTATCCATCCCATGCATAATTTTGTATGTCTCAATCATGTCCCCCCTCAGGTGCCTTTTTTCTAGGCTGAAGAGTCCCAAACGCTGCAGTCTTTCTTCATAAGGGAGGTGCCCCAGCCCCGTAATCATTTTTGTCGCTCTCTTCTGCACCTTTTCCAGCTCCACTATGTCCTTTTTAAGGTGTGGTGACCAGAACTGGACACAATATTCCAGGTGCAGCCTGAACGGGGGGGGGGGGGCGGAGACCTGGCTATAAGGGGACATGGAACGGCCATTGAGCAAGTGAAACCCTTGTCTGCCATCCTAAACTCTCTAAGTTTGTCCGGGAGAATCACTGTAGAATTGTCCACTGACCCGCCACGGATTCCAGCCTGGGAACTGGGCTTAGCCGGGTTGGCCTGGTCGACCAAAGCCCAGCTGAGAGGCTGGTGGAGAGGACCGCATGATGCCCTGCTTGCCACAAACGCCACGCGCAAGCTAGGAGGACCAGCGCGCACTGGTCCAAAGAGCAACTGGGGTATCGGACAGTCCTCGGGGGGGGGGGGTAGGGCACCCCTGAGGACATCAAAGTACTTTTTTTACCCAGCGGGTCGTTAACGTGTGGAACTCTTTGCCACAGGAGGTGGTGATGGCATCTGATCTAGATGCCTTTAAGAGGGGATTGGACGGATTTCTGGAGGAAAAGTCCATCGTGGGCTACAGGCCATGATGGATTCTGCAACCTCCTTACAAAGGTGGTGGGCTACTGCAAGGGAGTGGCAACAGGATGCAAGCATCTTGTTGTCTCGTGCCTCCCTGGGGCACCTGGTGGGCTGCTGTGAGATGCAGGAAGCTGGACTAGATGGGCCCCCTTTGGCCTGATCCAGCGGGGCTCTTCGTATGTTCTTATGACATCAATCCTAACCCCGAGCGGACAGCGGAAGCCACCCCTGGCCTCAAGCGGCTGTTCAGGACAGCTTCAGCATCTAATCAGCACGATCCTGCCCAGGACAAGCAGCCAGGAGTTCCGCCGTCCACTCGGAAAGCAGACCCCGCGTGGCGAGGAGTGGAGAGAGCCTCGGGATCTGGATTCCGGACCTTGAATTGGGACTTTGGATTTCGGATTTGGACTTTTGGATACATACAAAATTATGCATGGAAGGGATGGAGTGGATAGAGGGATGTTCTTTTCCCTCTCTCAAAACGCCAGAACCAGGGGGCATCCGCTAAAACTGAGGGTTGGGGGAGTTAGAACAGATAAAAGGAAGTACTTTTTTTACCCAGCAGGTGGTTAACCTGTGGAACTCTTTGCCACAGGAGGTGGTGATGCCTTTAAGAGGGGATTGGATGGATTTCTGGAAGAAAAGTCCATCGTGGGCTATAGGCAATGATGGGTGGTGCAACCTCCTTACATTAATAGTAGGTGAATTCAGAATGCCGGGTGCAAGGGAGTGGCAACAGGATCCAAGCGTCTTGTTGTCTCCTGCCTCCCTGGGGCACCTGGTGGGCCGCTGTGAGATACAGGAAGCTGGACTAGATGGGCCCCCTTTGGCCTGATCCAGCAGGGCTCTCCTTATGTTCTTAACAGAGCACAAGGAGCACAGGAAGGGTTTTGGTGTGGGGTTTTGTAGCACGGAAGTGGCAGACCCGAGACAGGATTAGGTGCTGTTCCAGGTTGCGCCACCCGAGAAGGCCCCAGGTTCACTCCACAGCGGCACCTCCAGATGGAGCTAGGAAACGCCCTGCCTGAAAACCCCGGAGAACTGCTGCGTCAGGATGTATTGCACTATTTGGGCAGGAAGTGTGGTCTGGAGGTTGAGCTGTTGCCTTTGCCTGAAGATGCTAAGCAGGATCAGCCTTGGATTGGCCTTGGATGGGAGACCGGAAGTCACTGACAGAGCTTAGTGGAGGAATGGAAGGAGTGTGGAGGAGCCGGCTGACAAAAGACCTGGCCGAGGCGTGATCTGTGGTGGGCTGTGAAGGCTCGGAAGGTGCAAGAGTGCAGCCAGGATCATGACCACACCTTGAAAGGGAAACATCGGAAGAAATTGAGGGTTCTGTGAATGGCACATAGAACAATAACTGTAAAGACCCACACTGAAAAAATGGGGTTTAGGAACAGCCTGCCCATGTAAACCGCCTTGAGTCCAGTGAAATCTGGAGAAAGGCGGTATAAAAATACATTAAATAAATAAATAAATAAATAATTGTCTATGTGAAGGCAGAAGGCAGAGCCGTTCCACGACTGGCCAGTTCGGCGCCTGGTCCTTCTGCCCGCTGCTACAGCCCCGTCGTAGCATGTTCCGGAACCTTCCCTTCTTAGGGGCTCCTTTGCACCCCAGAGCTGGGGGCACCTCCCCAGTCCAGATCCAGTCAGAGCCACATTCCCAGCCCCCCTCCCTCCAGGGTGCAGTATCTCTTCAGCAGGCTCGGGACAGAGACGAAACAGCCTCGCTGGGATCTGTGACACTTTTTATTAAAAAGGAATTGGGAAGATGAGGATTCCACTTGTTAAAAAAACCTCAGCTAAAGATGCACAGAATCTGCAGCTGCTTTCAGATTAAAAAGCCAGGCTGGATGAACCGTCAGAGCTGGGGCTAAGACAAGACGTGTGGCAGAGTCGCTCTTTTTTAAAGGGGCGGCTTTGGGGTGCCATCAATACTTGCTGCAAACTGATAGCCCTGAACCCCTTAGCTAGGTTGATAGGGCTGACACGAACATACAGCCAATCCTCGCTATATGCAAATTCGCTTACCTGCAAGGGGCAAAACTGCTACTTTATCTGTGACTCTGCTCTCCTTATTCACTATACAAAGACCTTCCCGAAGATGCAGAGACCTTTAGAATGGCACCTGTCTGACAAGCACTGACCCCCTTTAAAATGGCTGGCAGGACGTCTAGCCAAGAGGGTAAAAGCCGCAGTCATGCCCGAAGATAAGATCCGAAGGTCGCCAGTTCGAGAACACCGGAAGTTTCCGTGTGCGGCAGACCTCAAGAATGCGGCTGATAAGATCTGAGCAGTGTCCGGCTGCCTGTGAGAAAGTAGTAGTGTCGGGCCAGCTGTTTCTTGGTGAGAGCAAGAAGTCGTTTATCAGCCGGCAGGAAAGCAATTGTGCGGCTAAGAAAGAAAGGCTGGACTTGAAAGTGTCATCTGAATGTAGCAGTTTTTGTAAGATTAGAGCTTATTGTGATTGTAAAAACCCTTTGGGTTTAGAAATGCCTGCCTATGTAAACCGCCTTGAATAATAAAGTCAAAAGAGCAATCTAATGATCAAGAAAGGCAGTATATAAATACTGCAGCATTATTATTATTATTATTATTATTATTATTATTATTATTATTATTAT
>JAJKFI010009210.1:0-10019 GCA_029204185.1 Lerista edwardsae
ACGATTTGTTGTTGTTGTTCAGTCGCTAAGTCGTGTCCGACTCTTCGTGACCCCACGGACCACAGCCTGCCAGGCCTCCCTGTCGTCCACTAGCTTCCGGAGATTGCCCAGTTTCATGTTCATCGCTTCGGTGACACTGTCAACCATCTCATCCTCTGCCGCCCCCTTCTCCTTTGGCCTTCAATCTTTCCCAGTGGGACCAAGATCCTATACCCCTTTTTAACCCTTCCTGCCCCTTCCTTGCTCCTTGGACATAGCTGTTGTGGGTCTGAGGAGACAAGTAGCCTCCAGGAGGCCTACGGAGACGCAAGGGAAACATATTGTTCCTCATCTGTCTCAGGCCTTCCGATTGCCCACCACCACCACTGGAACAGCATGTGCCTCAATGGCACAGCCACCATGTTTTGAATTCAACAAGCACTCTAGGGAGAAAAGGTAAAGAAAAAGCTTTGCTGGATGTCTTTGCGTAGAACCAGCGGTGACAGAGAAGTAATACATATCCTTCCCATTATCGCCATGAAATACTTCATATCCACCTATGAATTTGACTCAACAACCTCCCAGATGAGACTGGAAGGGTCAGATGTGACTGAAAGGGGCAGCTCAAGGAGGTAGCCCTATTGCACAAGGGAGGAGGACTTCCTTCCCCATAATCCTCTTGGCCAAAGGCATTGAAGAAGGTCCTCTATGCAGCTGCTGATGCCGCTACAGGACCCCAATATTAATGTTCTTCCAGTCATGCCAGAAAGGTGTTTTAAGATGCAGGGAAGCCACGCGCCACCTCCCCATGCCTCAGAACACCTCCTGGATGTCACTAGAAGTCTTGTGAGGGCTGACCACAAATTTGCTTACTTGTGGATATCGGTGTCCACCAGGGTGTGTGTGTCCAGGAATGGATCTCCTCTGGGTCCCCCCATCAGTACCCCCTGGGTACTGAAGACACTCTAAAAAGAGATCTAGCATCATAGTCAACCTTATTTGAGTTTTTGGTCTCCATCTTTCTGACCTTCTCTCTGGGATTGCCTACTCTGCCAGTCCAGTGCCAGGCCACAGATTTAATGGTTCCAGATTTAATGTCCTCTCCCTGGCCCTCAGCAAACAATGGGAGCATTGCGAAGCCTGTCCAGCCAGCTGCATAACCAGGAAAATGGCACCCCTGTTGCCAGAGTGAGTGGGGTGCCCTGTACCTGAAGTGTGGGGCAGGAGAGGGAGCCTGCATGAAGTAATCCTTGATTGGTTGGTTGCCATCAAAGATGAGGGGCTGGCCCCCATCTTCTCTTTGGAGCAGGATTGGGGAAGCTCAAGGAGGTAGGCCCATTGCACAAAGCAGGAGGACTTCCTTCCCCATAATCCTCTTGGCCAAAGGCAGCGAGGAAGGTCCTCTATGCAGCTGCTGATGCCTTCCACACAGGGCTAGGCCCTCCCTTTAGAATGAATGGGAACGAATTGACTCCAGTGGGTGGGCTTAGCGGCCATGACAGTAAGTCCAAAACATTGCTCATTCCAAGCATTTCCAATGGGTTTTCGCATGATGTTTAGGGCTGAATCATTTACTCCTGAAGTAAAAACTTACCAAAATAACAACGTGTGATCGTGGAGAAACATCACTGGTAACCATATTATGAGTTAATATGCAATTCCAAGGTTTAATTCCACGTAATTATATTACTGAACACACCGGACGAAATGCTGTCTATTTAAACTCAGATTGCACTGTTTTGACAGACTTATTTTTTGAAATCTACACAAGCAGGAATAAAACGGCCATGCCCCATTAAAAAAATGTCTGTTAATGTTCAGAATTTCAAAAATATTACCGGTCATTTTATTGAGCCGATGTAATGTGAATACATGAATCTTTCCGCAGAAATTAACTCCCATTTTTCGTTCACCAATTTGCACACCCGCATGCAGAACACGCAGGCATGCTTAAAGACGTTGAAATTAACTTTTACACACACACCATGCGAGCGAGAGAGCCCCTCCGGCGGCAATCCTCCTCCTTCGCGGCGCTGATCTGAGTCAGCCATTTTAGTAAGTCCTCGGCTTCAAGAATGTGACGTCATGGCCTATCCAGTTATTTAAGATTCTTGCTTCCACAGGACCCTCTTATTAATGGTGGATGTCCCACGACATCCTTCACTTTTTAGGCCTGCAGCATGACTCAGCAGTTGACATTATACCCTCTTTCCACTTGGTAAACTATCCCAAACTATTCTCTAAGCCAAGGGCTGAATAGTCACTGGTCCCACTGGCTTCCAGAGTAGACCACAATCCAGAATGTTCATCGAGGTAACAAATTTCTTCTTCTTCTTCTTCTTCTTCTTCTTCTTCTTCTTCTTATTATTATTATTATTATTATTATTATTTATTGAATTTTTACCCCGCCTTTCCGCGCGAAGGCACTCAAGGCGGCATTACAAAAAACAAGTTAAAACAAAAAACAACAGAATTAAAAACAGTAATTAAAAACAATATAAAAATACAATATAAAAGTACGATTCCAACAGCGGTTCCTTTGATGAAACGGTGCAGGATACTGTCAAAATCCCCCTGAAAAGTCACAATAGCACATAGCCACATCCTTAGAGATGCTGAAATGCCCACTGCTCTAGGTCTTCAACATTGACCATAATGTTCCAAACAGGAAACAAAATATAGACAATTAAACTTCATTTTTTTTTGGAAGAAAAACCATATTTCCAATTCAGTGAACCCTGACTATATCGTTAGGTTTCTGCATTGTGTATTTTTATCTGGTACATCATGCCTTTTTGAGGATCAATGCACCAATATGTTCTGTTGCCACACATAATGAATATGGGACATCCATTATTTATTGACTTTGAAAGGTTGTCACAGAGCCTTATAAATAGGAGAACACTTCCCCTTTGCATAGACACAGAACCTAAGTACCACTCTCTTTTCTAACTACCCTACACGCTTCAACCATCAAGCTTCAACCATGCAGGCTGGCAGCTTTTTCATTGTGCTCCTTTCATGGACTCTCTTGCCTTCTCCAGGTTGAGTGATTCAAATTACTCAAGGTTTAGTTTTTTTCAGGACGTTTATGAACATTGGTCCAGTTTATACGGCACATGTATGCATGTATTAATAACTATTTCCCTGAGAAACTATTTGGTTTGTGAATAAAATGGGATTCTTGTGCATGAACATTTCTTTTAAGAACCTATGAAGAGAAGAGCCTGCTTGGATCAGACTAAAGGTCAATGTGATCCAGCATACTGTTTCCCACATCAGTCAACTAGACGCTAAGTAGGTCCATGAACCTGAGCACCCATTCATAACTCCAATCCATCCATCCATCCACAATAGCATCCGACAACAGAAGAAAGCATAATACAATTTGAACCATCAGAGGCACATGCAAAAATATATTCCAGCAGCAACAAACATAGGAATATCTCAGCTTCCCATCCCCATGTCTGGTGGAACAGGCGCATTTTGAGTCTGTTTTTTAAAAGGAAAGAGTAGGGGGGGCTTCCAAAACTCCCTGAGGCAGAGAGTTCCACATCTGGGGCGATCACAGAACTGACTCCGACTTTCCAATTCAGCACTGCGCAACGATGACACAGTTGGGAGCATAAACATTTCTGCTTTCCATGATGACTTTCACTGGAGACAAACTCTCCGGATGAAATATTGGTTGGTTGCTTTGCCCTGTGGCGTAACTAGAGGGGTGCAAAACTATAAGACTTTTACTGCTCCAGTATAAGAACTTGCAGTGGCTCTTCCCCCTCACTGTGGGAGCCAGTCGGGGCAGTGAAAGCAAAACAAAGAAGCCTCTGCTTCCTTTTCTGCACCCTGAGTGGCTCCAGCAGCGAATGGGAGGGGCCGCTTACATGGCTCTGGTGGGAGCAATAAAAGACATAGTTTTGCCCCCTTCTAGCTATGCCTCTGGCTTTGCCGCTATATGGTGCTAGACGCTGCCCAATTAATTATGGGACTTTCCCATTTGTGAGTTCCGTAGGGGTGACAACAGCACTTTCAGCCTACAAAACATTCTTTGAGTAATAGTGGCTCATGAGAGCACAGAGTTTGGCCACCCATGACTGTGAAGTTAGGACTATTAGAAATCAGTGAGAGGTACAGTACAGAAGACCTGGCATACAGTTCTCCTGCTGTTGCGCCCCGACAATTGGGAGCAGCCTGACCCTAAACCTGGAGGTAGCACAGATTACCATTAGTCGTCATGGATAGACGTGTCTTCCATGAAGTTGTCCAATCTGCTTTTGCAGCCATCCAAAGTAGTGCCAGGCCTTGTATTACATGGTTTAATGAAATTTTCAACACTATCCTGTATGTGAAATACCTGGATATTCTGCCAGATGATGCACCAGCATGAAGGAATCATTTTCAGTGAACAATCCCATTTTCTTTCTAGGATATGCCCCGCAGCTATATGCAAGAGATGAACAAGAATGCCTAGGCATAAAGGGGTATTGCTATACAGGAGAGTACTGCAATTCTCCCTACCCTAATGTGGGAACATGCGGTGGAGGCACCTTATGTTGTTTACCGTAAGATTGATGTCTTCTTCATGTATTCAGCAAATGGAACTTGCCAGCAGATTTTCAAATTGCTATTTTTGAAGGTCTAATTTGGTGGGATGTTTCCAAAAACGTCTGCACCTGGGTTGGCAGGGTTTTGTTGGGTTTTCAGTATAAGAATGGCCAATATTATTATGCCATTATACAAATTGATGCTACAGCCACATTTGGAGCACTGTGTATAGTTCTGGCCACCTCATCCCAAAAAGAACATAGTGGAACTAAAAAAGAGGGACCGAAATGATTACTGGGCTGGGCTCAGCCCTTATGAGGAAAGGCTACAGCATTTGGGGCTCTTCAGTCCAGAAAAAAGTCATCTGATGGGGGACATGATTGAGATGTACAACATTATTGCTGGGATGGACAGAGTTTTCGATACAGGGAAGTTCTTTTCCCTCCCTCACAATTTGCTACAATCCTCTGTAAACATTTCACCTCTAATTAACCTACCTTGTTAGCAGAGGCACCTGGCTTATCTACTTTTACTTCTTATTTATCTACCCTTGCTTCAGTGTTTTGCCTTGTTAGAGCAGAGGCACCTGTATGCAGTGGTGTCATCTAAATGATTTAAGAACAGGTACTCACTTTTGATTGGCACGTGTTGGGACCCGCCCACCAGAAGTGACGTCATAAGCCAGAAGTGATGTCGTGGCAGGGAGTGACATGAAAAAAGCCCTTTTTGAGGCCTCAGACACTTTTAAACTGACCCAACAGTTGCAACAGTATTCCACAGCACCCCCAGAACATGTTAAGGAGGCCTGGCATCATGTTAAAGTGACCCAACAGTTCCAAAACCCCAGAGCAGCTCATTTTTCAGTGGCAAGGCAAGGCAAGGCTTCGCTTGCTGCCTGCCTGCCTGCCTGGCTCTGAGAATGTGCAGGCAACTCAAACGTACAGGAAATTCAAACGTTGCAGGGGGCGGAGTCAACGAGTTGGCGGGTGAATGGGCGGGGCCAGCCATAATCCTAGAAACCGGTACTCGCGTACCCCCGCGTACCCCCTGCATGACATCACTGCCTGTATGGCACCTGTATGACCCTGCCTGAGCTGACAGAGTTGGTCTCGAGTGTGGTGTTGGAGTCCCCCCGCCTTTTGGTGTTGGGGGACTTTAATGTCCATGCTGAGGCCCCAGGAACAGCTGCGGCTCAGGATTTCATGGCCTCCATGGCAACCATGGGTCTGTTTCAAAGAATATCTGCCCCAACGCATGATGCGGGACACACACTGGACCTGGTGTTTACTGCGGGGCAGGTTGATGATGATCTGGAGGTGGAGGACATTGAGATCACTCCTTTGTCATGGACTGATCACTTTCTGGTGGGTTTTATGCTTGTTGCAGCTTCTCACTTCTGCAATGGCGGGGGATCGCACTTAATGATACGCCCTCGGAGGCTGATGGATCCAAACAGATTCCTGAGGGCTCTGGGGGATTTTCCTGTTGCCAGAGTTGGAGACCCTGGTCGACCTCTGGAATATGGAGATGGCCAGGGCCCTGGATGAGATCGCTCCTGAGTGTCCCCTGCCCAGTCGCAGAATCAGAGTGGCTCCTTGGTTCTCTGAGGAGCTGCGAATGATGAAGCAGCAGGACAGATGACTAGAGCGTCAGTGGCGAAAGACTTGTACTGAATCTGACCGGACACGGGCTAGGGCCCAGTTAAAAGCTTACTCTAGGGCAGTGGTGGCAGCTAAGAGGGCGCACTTCTCTGCCACCATTGCATCTCCAGAGAACCGTCTGGCTGAGCTCTTCCGTGTGCTCTTCTTTTACATCTCGCCCCCCCCACTGGCGGGGCGGAGCACACAGAGGCTCGCTGTGATGAGTTTGCAAAACATTTCACAGAGAAGGTCGATCAGATTTGGCATGACTTGGACACCGCTGTGGGCATATCTAGTGATGTCCCCGGGGAACCTGTCTATCCTACCATTTGGGATTCTTTTCAGCTTGTAGAGCCTGAGGATGTGGACAGGATTCTCTGGAGTGTGAGACCTGCTGCTTGCCCGCTCGACCCTTGCCCGGCATGGCTAATTAGAGCTGCCCGGGGAGGGCTGGCCGAGTGGACGGGGAGGGTGGTGAATTCATCTCTGAGGGAGGGGGTGCTGCCGCCTGCTTTGAAGCAGGTGATGGTTCGCCCCCTCCTGAAGAAGCCCTCCCTGGATCCCACTAATTTAAACAACTTTCGGCCAGTCTCGAATATCCCATTTCTGGGCAAGGTGATTGAGCGGGTGGTGGCGTCCCAGCTTCAGAGGCTACTGGAGGAAACTGATTATCTGGACCCATTCCAATCTGGCTTCAGGCTGGGTTTTGGGACTGAGACTGCCTTGGTCGCCTTGGTGGATGACCTGCGCCGGGGGATGGACAGGGGAAGTGCGACCCTGTTAGTCCTGCTGGACCTCTTGGCGGCTTTCGATACCATGGTGTCCTTCTGGGTCGGCTGACCGGGTTGGGGCTTGGAGGCACTGTCTTGAAGTGGTTCTGCTCCTTCCTGACTGACAGATCCCAGAAGGTGGTGCTGGGGGACACTTGTTCGGCACCCCGACCTCTTAGGTTCGGGTTGCCGCAAGGTTCCATCTTATCCCCCATGCTGTTTAACATCTACATGAAACCGCTGGGAGAGGTCATCCGGGGGTTTGGAGTGGGGTGCCATCAATATGCTGATGACACCCAACTTTATCTCTCCTTTCCCCCTGATTCTGAGGAGGCGGTTGAGGTCCTGGATCGCTGTCTGGAGGCAGTTGGGGGCTGGATGTGGGCGAACAAGCTGAAATTATATCCGGATAAGACAGAGGTGCTTTTGGTTCGGAAATCCACAGCTCGGGTATTGGACTATCGTCCTGCTCTGAATGGGGTTGCACTTCCTCTGAAGGAGCAGGTTCGCAGCTTGGGGATTCTCCTGGATTCACAACTATGCCTGGAGTTCCAGGTGTTGGTGGTGGCCAGGGGAGCCTTTGCTCAGCTTCGGCTGATTCGCCAGCTGCGGCCGTACCTGAGCTGTGTGGACCTGGCCACGGTGACCCATGCCCTAGTGACATCTAGATTAGATTATTGCAATGCGCTCTAAGTGGGGCTGCCTTTGAAGACGGTCCGGAAATTACAACTAGTACAGAACGCGGCGGCTCGGGTGGTTGCCGGGGCACATCGGTTTGACTCTGTTGAGCCGTTGCTTCGGTGACTACACTGGCTGCCGGTTCTGTTCCGGGCCCAATTCAAGGTGCTAGTTTTGACTTTTAAAGCCCTTTACGGCTCGGGTCCAGGGTATTTGAGGGACCGCCTCCTTCCATATAATCCAACCTGTACTCTTAGATCATCTGGGTGGGCCCTTTTGACTGTGCCACCACCAGGAGAGGTGAGAGGGGTGGCGGCCAGGAAGAGGGTCTTCTCGGTGGTGGCCCCCCAACTTTGGAATACCCTCCCCTTAGAATTGAGAACTGCTCCCTCTTTGTTAACTTTTCGGCGGGGGCTGAAGACCTTTTTATTTCAAAAAACTTTTAACTGTTGACAGGCTGGCTGGTTTTTATACTTTTATATCTTGCTTATATCTTATGATCCACGGGGCTCGTTGTTTTTTAAAACTTTAAATTGTATTGTTTTAATATTATTTTTAAATTGTTTTTTAATGTTAAACTCTGTATTTTATTGGGTTTTGTTTTGTTGTAATGCCGCCTTGGGTGCCTTCGGGCAGAAAGGCGGGATATAAATCCAATAAATAATACTAATACTAATACTAATACTAATAATAATACTAATAAAATATTTTTGGTGCTCTTTACCTTTTGAAGCTTCTACTTGCTAGTGAATGGTTTTAATGAGCAAAGCCATTCTTTGTGCTAGCTACTTTCTTCAAATACAGGCTTCCTTCCCCTGTTCCCAGTCTTTCTGAGAGCCCCCCCCCCCAGTTCCAATTCATAAGCTCTCAATTCCTTCTGAGTTCTTTTAGCTTGTCTCCCCCAAATCACGGATGTTGTGATTCTTGCCCCAAATATTCCTTCCTTCCATTGGCTTCTGCAGGCAGCCTCGTGTCAGGTCCTGAGCCAGGAGCTTTGCACCCCCACAGCCCCTGGGTTCCAGCACATGGCAGTCTGTCTCAGTCACATTCTAATGCTCTCCATCACTTCCAGAATCTGTTTGCTCAATGCCGGAAGTGAAATGGGGAGTGAATCATTCCCACCTCGGCCCAGATGCCCATTTGACTTTGAAGGCCTCCCATTCAAGGAGATTTTATTCATCTGCCCTCTTTCATCTGCCCTCTTTTGTCCATTCCAGGCAAAGTTGGCAAGCATCGCCTCAGGGTCTGGTTGGAGGGCTAGCATTACATCCCTGTCTCACAACAGCACTGCCTCCCAGCCTTGAGCTCCCCCCTCCCCATTTGGCCCACTCCTGCCCTGAACCACCCACTCCATACACCACACCCTCTGCCCCTTATCTGCACTGATGGGGCTTCCAGGCAGTTGTGATGGTGAGCGGAGTCTCTGGCCATTTCTGTTGGCAGCTCAGTAGCATGCAATGATGGCAGGATCTTTGCACCACTGCAAGGTCACTTCCAGCAATAATGGCGAGATCACTGCCTTAAGTGGCCCAGATGATGGGGCCACTAATGACTACCACCATATCTTGCTGCAGGGTTCCCTAGATGACAACAAAATCCTATGCAGAAGTCCCATTGGATTGAATGGAAACTGGGCACAAGACTGCAACTAAAATGAAACATTGTCCATGAAATATTATTTTCTTTGATGGTACCTCAGTAAACACAAAAATATTTTCACCTGAATATCTATTTACCCTTTTTTTGCAGGTTTGGTGGCTAAATGTGGGAGGCTTGGAGAGAAGCTTCACCCTTCACTTCAGTGGAAATTGTTATCTGATGTTTGAGATTGATTCACTATCATTTGATGTGTAGAAAATATCACCGTAGATCAAAATCTTGCATCACATTTAAAAAATGCATCATATTTTGAATAAACTCATCATACGTCGCAAAATTGTGTGTGCCTATATGCAAGCCTGAGAAATGGGTTTATACTGCTTTATTAACCCTGCCCTCCTCCCCAAGACCCATGACATATTTAGATAGTATGTATCTCGTGCATCCGCAATCAAAAAATCTTTTACACAATATTATTAATGTTTTTATTAATAACTAGCTTTTATGTACCCGGCTTCGCCCGGGTGTTTATATGTGCCATCCCCGACCCCCAGCTACTCACCAGGCATACAGATGGCCCATTTATATGTCCCATCCCTGCCCCCCCTCACATGTGTGCCCAGGTGTTTATATGTCCCATCCCTGACCCCACCCCCACTCACATGTGTGCCCCGGTGTTGATATGTCCCATCCCTGACCCCACCCCCACTCACATGTGTGCCCCAGTGTTGATATGTCCCATCCCTGACCCCACCCCCACTCACATGTGTGCCCGGGTGTTGATATGTCCCATCCCTGACCCCACCCC
>JAJKFI010009213.1:0-16240 GCA_029204185.1 Lerista edwardsae
GGAAAGAGCTTCAGTCGGAGTGGAGATCTGACTATGCATCAAAGAACACACACAGGAGAGAAACCACGTCAATGCTTGGAGTGTGGAAAGAGCTTCAGTCAGAGTGGAAACTTGCGTTTGCTTCAAAGAATCCACACTGGGGAGAAACCATATCAATGCTTGGAATGTGAAAAGAGCTTCACAGACAGTGGAAAACTTACTAAACATCAAAGAACCCACACAGGCGAGAAACCTTATCAATGCCTGGAGTGTGGAAAGAACTTCAGTCAGAGTGGAGGCCTGACTATGCATCGAAGAACCCACACACGGGAGAAACCATATCAATGCTTTGAATGTGGAAAGAGCTTCAGTCAGAGTTCAGTTCTGAAAGTGCATCAAAGAACCCACAAGAAGAATCCTGCTGGATTAGGCAAAGAGCCCCTCTAGTCCACCTTCCTGTATCTCACAGTGGACCGACAAATGCCACAGGGAGTACAGAAGAGAAAAAGACCCCTGCATGCTGTTGCCACTCGCTTGCATCCAGCACAGAGATAGACCACTTCTAAAACCGGGAGGTTGCCTATACCCATACTGGCTTGTCATGCATGATGTCCTTTTCCTCCATACATCTGTCCAATCCCCCTTTAATGGAATCAAGGCCTGCAGATCCCATCCCCACATCCTGTGGCAAGGCGTTCCACAGATTAATTATTTTCACTGTAAATAAGTATTTTCTTTTGTCTCTTCTAACTACCCTGACACTACGTTTAGTGTATGTTTGAGAGAATAAGATGTTGTGTGAGAGGGTAAAGAACACCCCTCCATCCATCCTGTGACTAATTTTATACATCTCAGGGCACACTCCTGTTTTTGCCCTTGGGCCAATGGTAGCTGCTTCTGATTCAACTGCGCGGCTTCCTCTGCTCTGGCCCTTCTAAACAGCAGGCGCAGATCCGAGGAACCCACAGGTTGCTGGAGCCTTCTGATTGTGTTGCGAAGAGCTTTTGGACCATTTTGGACCTTCATGGCAATTTGCAAGCCATTAATTGCACTCAGAGCTGTGCTTTGGTTTCCCCTTTCTTGGTTTACATTCCTCTGCCAAGGAGCTCCTGCTCTCTCCTCTTTAGAATCTACTGATCATGCTTGTAAACTCCTAAGGCCTGGGAAGATCCTATTAAAATACTGTAGCATTAGAAAAGCTTGTCTGCCAGGGATGGCTGTACTGTAGGGTCTGCTGAAGTCAGCTGGTCTACAGTGCTTCTGCATTCCTTTTCAAAGGTATTTAAAGTGGCAGTGGCACTGTGTTAGTTGGCAATGTTCTCAAAAGCATTTCAATGCTGTGTTCCGTTCTATTGCATGAAGTATCTGTATCTTCAGTTTTTTGCCAATTCATCAAGGTGAAAAGTGGTAATTTTTTTTCCTGCAGTAAGTAGCTGTATTCTCAATGTTTAAAATGCTTCTTGGAATTGCTATCCTTTGGTGTTTCCTTTGAGTCTGACAGCATTAGGTTCAATGTGCACACTGTGATTCGTTGGGGTCAATTGATAAGCTATATTTTGAAATGGGTCACTGTAGGCTGTGACCAACTGCCTCAAAACTTAAGTTCTCTGGGAGTAGGAGCAGGGGGGCCATTCGAGACCTCTGGGAATGCCCCCCCCACTCCAGGAGGCAGGGCCGGCAAACTTTGAGGCACCTCCCTGTAGGGGGCATCCCATCCCAGTCCGGCCCTGCCTCCTTAGGGGACAGGATGGCTGTTGGCTGAGCTCCGTAGAGCCCAGTATTTATTTGAGGCAAAAAATATCTTGGATTTTTCTTCTTGTCTTCTTCTTCCTTTTCTTTCTCCCTATTCTCTCCTCTGCTCCCTTTCCTGTTTCCTCCCTTTTTCTGCACTTGCTTGAGGAGGATCGTCAAAGGGAGACAGGGCCGGTGGGGCCTATCCTTCCACCGCCCGTCTCACATGCAGAGGACACCTAGCCCTGGAAGGCGCGCTGCGCGAGGGCTAGGGAAGCGTCTGGAGGCCGGTCGCTGGGACTCCGAGCGGCTTCGGCCCAGAGTCTCCCCCGCCTCCCAGTAGCGCCTTTGGCGCTTCTGCATCCCTGCAGAAGGGCAGCAGAGCGCCGTTTACTGTTTTATCGCCGCAGCAGCAGCAATGGAGAGTGCGGCACATGCGTACCTCAGAGCGAGCGCGTGCCACCTGGACCCTGAGCGGCCTATAGCCTGGGGGTTGCCTCCAGTGATGTCATGCACCCACTGCACACCACTACGTGAGTACCGGTTCCTAGAAGTTGAGCTGGCCCCGCCCACTCATGCCCCCCTAGATCCACCACTGGGACCCAGGGCCTCTTGTGGGTGCGGCCGCTGCCCGGCAACCTGTTGGGAATGTGGGCCCAGATCGAGCAGGCCCAGGTGGAGGCTGGGCCCATGTGGGAGGCCACCGCTGAGGCAGGCGTGAGGCTCCTCCAGCTGCAGGCAAGCCTGTCGGGGTGTGAGCCATTGCTGAGTGCTTCGTGGTTCAGAGGGACATCGCCCACTGGCAGCCCATTGGAGGAGCGAGGCTGGGCTTGTTGGGGGCGTGGCGGCAGCCCAGGTCCACCCCTGCCCTGCTGCCGCCCCCCTGCCTCGATGCCGCCCACCCCACTGCTGGACCTTTGGTTTGGACGTGCGGCTTAGAGGAAACAGACTTGGAGGTTCTGATCTGCTGCCACCAGCCCAAGAGATGCGGTTCCTAGACGGGCTCCCTGGACAACAGCCCTCCCCCCGAATAGTGTCCAGGGTTGTTATTGCACTCTCTCTGCAAGTGGTTTTTTGTCATAGTTGTACTTTGGTTGCATTTAGTTGGCTACAAAACCTCGTGGGTTTGGAACCAGCGGATTCTTCCATCCAGGGGTGCTAAATCGGGGAGTATCGCAAGCTGTTGCATCCCCCCCGACTCTTGTTTCCAGGGTTTTTATTGCGCTCCCTGTGAAAGTGGGGCCTGCAGAGCTGGGAGGCCGACTCAGCCCCAAACAAGGCAGACAGACTGAACTGTGTCTGCCTTTTCCTTCATCCCGCATTATGAAAACCCTTTTTTGCTTTAGTCCAACAGGAAAATTGTGTTGTACAGTGGGGTTTTCCGTGAGCAGTTTCATTCATTCTTAAACGGCAGGAAGGTGGCATTGAGGTCAGGCAAACAGGCAAACAGCATATCTCACACTGGCCCACCAGATGCCTCAAAGAGCACACAAGACAGGGAGATGCCTGCATCGTGTGGCCACTCCCTTGCCCCTGGCATTCTGAGGTAAATGTCTACTTTGAAAACCAGCAGGCTGCACACACCCATCACGGCTTGTACCCTGTGAAACCCTTTTTTGCCCAAGTCCAACAGGGAAAAACAGCCTAAGCAGACTTGGTTCTTCCTCCATCAGCCACGAGATGGTGCTGTAAAAAATGTCACACAGCACGTTCTGCCGACCTCTTGGCCTGGAGCTTGGGTTGAATGGCTCAGCCTAGAAACGTTTGCAGGAGACAGACTCAAGATAAATGTCACTGAAGGATCTCTTGGCTATGACTTGATCCCTACCTCCCAACCTGGGGCTCTCCCTAGCAAACCCTCCACTCAGTCCACAGAGAGGGGCTCTCCCTGTCCCCTCCAGTGGAAAGCACAGAGGAAAAGGAGGGTCTCTGCTGGTCTGGGGATCTCTCAGCTCAGGGGGCTCCAAACTATGGCCCGGGGGGCAAATCTGGCCCACCACAAGATTTTATCTGGCCGGCAGCAACTGCTTTTGGCAGAACCTTCGCTATGGTTTGACATGTTTACTCAGGATAATCTCCTTTCTCAGTTGGAGCACGGCAGGGTTTCTTTGCAATGCTCCCATTTCTCTTTTGTTCTGAATCAAATCATGCTGATTACAAAAAAGATTCAAGCACAACTTATTCATTCATAAAACCGATTCTTTTCGGCCCACAAAAATGTGTAAAATTTACAATGTGTCCCTCGTACACAGGCTTGGAGACCCTGGTCTTAGCTGAAAGCCCCTCCCCAGCTCTCTGATTGGCTGCCCCCTTGAAATATGATCTGTACCTCTGAATTGCTCTGTAGCAGGTTTTAGGGGGCCCTTATGGGGGGGCCTTAAGGCAGAGCTCCCCTTGACTCCGGAGGCTCTTCTGAGCACCACCGAAGTGGCACATGACCACCCATGGTGGAATGAAGTTGGAGTTCTTTTAAATTTCACGTTGCGATGGTTTTTTGTTATACGTTATATTTTTTGTTATATTGGTAGTTTCATTGCATTGGTGTTATTTTTGTTCTTTGTGCTGCATTGATATCTCTTACTTGGAATATACAAGTACAATAAACATGAAAAGAAAACCATCCGGACCTGGCCGGAGTCCGGCTCCAGGTGGGTTTGGAAGGTCCAAGTGGGCCCCTCCCTCACGGGGTTGGAACTGGCAGATTCTTCCATCCAGGGGTCCTGAACCGGGGGCTATCATGAGCCGTTGCATCCCACCCCCTCAGTGTAAGGCGCCCACAGGGAATGGCAAGGTGAGGCAGGCATTTGCTTAGCCTCCCTCTGCAGACCCTTTGGGGGACGTTTCCAAAGAAGCAGAGCTCAAGGGAAGGGGCCGCGGCAGAGCACTGGCTGGGTAGGCAGAAGGGCCCGGATCCAGCCTATGGCAGGATTTCCAGGTGGGGACCCAAAGACTCCCAGAAACCCTGGAGAGACGCAGCCAGTTAGTGTAGACAGCACCGGGCTAGACGGAACAAGCTCTGACTCAGTGCCTAAGGAGGCTACCAGGTTCAGCCTTATGGCCACTGCAGGAGTCTGCTTACTAGTCATGCATGATGTTGCTGGAGTGCAGTTGGAATCCTGTGCCACTCGGATCACACAGGCATTTCCAGTCTATGGCTCAGCCAAGGGGCTGCTGTGGCTTTGCCAGTGAAGGGATCAGAACAGCAGGGAGGCACTTTGCTGACTCAGCCTCACCAACCCCAACTTGCCCCAGAAGGGAGCAGAGTCTCTATTGGGGCAAAGGGTCGCCACTCACCACAGCACCCTTCTGGTCCCACCCCCACCCAGCACCGTCTGAAGCCTCTGCTGTGAGATGCAGGAGTGTTACCTTCCGATTTCTCTTCTTCCCGGCGATTCTGGGAAGACACACACTTCTCCTTCCATCTGGGAAAAGGCGGCAGGTCTGGAAAACTGAGAAGGAAAAAAGAACATGCGATACATTTCTGACCACAAAATATCGAGAGATTCCCAAGGCAGTTGTGCTTTCCTTTTCCGGTTAACTGGAAATAATGTTCCCCCCCCCCCAGGCTTCAGAGTCACCTGCAACTCAAAGACCTGACTCAGACCTTTGGTTCTGACAGCGAGGGGTTCAGGCTTCTGCAAAACGTAGCGTTTCCCCCCCCCCAGGAATGCCATTTGGTTTTTCTACTTTTCACCATGGATCTTCTTTCCCTAGACATTGGTATCCAGCCGTTTCATTCCCAAAGAGCATCAGTCAGGCCAAGCTCCGTGGGGTGAGCCCAAGGAGTTTAGAATGACAGGAGACGACATGCCTTAAGAATTAATAGGAGCGGATTGAAGCCAGGGGGCGGGCTTAGCGGCCATGTTGGCATACTCAAAACAATCCTTATTCCAAGCCAGGGGTAGGCAACCTTAAACACTCAAAGAGCCATTTGGACCCATTTTCCGGAGAAAGAAAAACCCGGGAGCCACAAAACCCTTTTGACATCTAAAATCAATATAACACTGCATATATAGTTTTTTTAACCTTTATGCTATGTATAAAAAAACTATAGTGTGTTGCATTTTTGAAATGAATGAACTGCTACAGAGAAAACAAAATTTTATTTCAGCGTGCAGCAAAAATATTTTGAATGTCGGAAAAAAACACCGGGTTGAAGATAACTTTCAAATAGCAGAATTCAGTAGCAAAATTCAAAGCAGAACTTTAATTATCATCCTGCAGCAAACCAAAAATGCTGTCATCCTTTTATAGCGTGTACTGGAGCATGCAGTCAGCTGTCAACCTGAATAAAAAACCAGCAACAGCCACTAGAAAGGCACTGCACAGGGATGAATAGGGACAATTAATCCCCCCCCCGCTAAATATAAGAGGAACACTACTTGAAAAGTGCCTCTTGCCCAGTTAGCAGAGGAGAGTAATTAGTTCAACACCACTGTAACTACCAGCCTAATCCTATCCCCTGACACTCCATAGCATACATATTATGCACACTGCATGCTATAATGAGCAATCAGACGGAAGGTTTTTTACTTATCTCCCAGTAGGCTGCCTGATCACTTATGGGTAACCTCAGATCCACACCAGCTATTTTGAGGAGGAAGGAAGTGAGATAGGTTGAATGGAGATAGGATCAAGCATGGAACTTTGATGCCAAGTTCCACCCCTCCAGCCTGCCCTCTGCCTTCCTGCCTCCCCACCCCGAACATCCCCAAACTGCCCACAAGCCTATCCTTCCACCACCTGACTTGGGCCAGCGGACCATTCAAATAAGATACTACATGCAAAACAGAAAAGCCTCCTTGAAGAAAGTCATCTGGCTCTTGCAGAACAGCAAGGCACAGCAAGCGTGCTTTTGTTGCGCTCTATAAAGCGGCCATCAAGAAATGCACCTTCTTTTAGTGAACTTCTGGGCTTTCCAAGCACACTTGGCTTGATCCACGTCAGGTCTCCGTCCGCTCTCTCTCTCTGCCCCCCCCACTCCCCCGTGGTCACCACCCTGCCTTTTCCCGCGGTCTTCCTTAGGTTCACTCTTTGTGTGTAAACAACTTCTCACTACACTGAGGCGCACCGAGCAAAATTGGGGGGGGGGAGCGATGGGCAAATGGCTCCTCAGCAGGGAAGGGGGGCATGAGCACGGCAGGGCTTCCAGCGTTTGCATGGAAGGGGGTGCCTGGCAGCCGCATCCTCTTCGTGAGGGAGGAGGTGGACTGGGCAAGCGGAGGGCTGAGAGTGGAAGAAGGGCAGCGAGGCAATGGCTTCTCGGCGGCCGGGGAAAGGCACCTGAATGTGGCAAGAGATCTCGGAGTCATCCAGCAAGCGGATGGTGCATTTCATCGTCCTCCTGCCGCCTCGCCTCCCGCACTCGCAGGGAGCGAACATGCAGCGCAGTCCTGAGGGGGGCCTGCGACCCGCAGGCTGCCTCAGCCCGCCTCGCTGGGAGGGGAGGGGGAAGGAGGAGTGACCTCGCGCCTGCCTTGCAAGGCGGCAGTAGGAGGCTCAGTCCCAAGGTGGCGGCGGCGGCTGTTGCTGGGCGAGCATCATGGTGAGGCGGCGGCGGAGGAGGAGGCGGCGGTGGCTGCTGCTGCTCTCCTCGCAGCCGGCCTGAGCTCTTTCCTTTGCCTCGTCGCCCAACGCAGCTCCCGCTGCGGCCGAAAGGGGGCCGCCCTCAACGCTCCAGCTGGACGCGCGAGGCACCAGCAAACTCCAGCAGCTCCGGAGCAGGGGGTGGCCGTGCCCATGGAGTTAATACAAAATTATTGAAGCCTAGGGGGCGGGCTTAGCGGCCATGTTTTTATACTCAAAATGCTGATTCCAAGCATTTCAGATTGCTTTGCGCGTAGTGTTTAGGACTGAATCGTTTACTCCTGGGGTAAAAACTTACGAAAATAAAAACGTGTGATCGTGGAGAAACATTATTAGTAACCTTATTATGAGGCAATCCTCCTTCGCGGCAATGATCTGAGTCAGCCATATTGTTATACCCATGGAGTTGCGTCGGCCATATTGTTTGACCAGACCGGAAGTTTCAAGAATATGACGTCATTTCGTCTCCATGTTTATTATAACTCCACGCTCCGGAGCCGCACCAGATGGTGGAAAGAGCCATTTGCGGCTCTGAAAACGTGGGTTGCCGACCCCCGTTCCAAGCATTTCAGATTGGTTTGCTTGTACTGTTTAGGACTGAATAGTTTACTCCTGAAATAAAAACTTACGAAAATAAAAACGTGTGATCGTGTAGAAACATTATTGCTAACCTTGTTATGATTTAATATGCAATTACAAGGTTAAATTCCGCATAATTATATTACTGAACATACCAGACGAAATGCTACTTGCCACCTATTTAAACTCGGATTGCACTATTTTGACAGACTTATTTTTTGAAATCTACACAAGCAAAAATAAAACGGCCATGCCCCATAAAAAAATGTCTGTTAATGTTCAGAATTTCATAAGTATTACAGTAGGAAAATTACATTAAAATCTCTTCATAACACAAGTAGTTGTCAATATGAGAGTAATTCTTTTTTACTTCTAGACTATTAAGAGTATTTTTTTTAACTTCTACACTCACCCCCCCCCCCAAAAAACAA
This sequence comes from Lerista edwardsae, assembly GCA_029204185.1. Classification (NCBI taxonomy): domain Eukaryota; kingdom Metazoa; phylum Chordata; class Lepidosauria; order Squamata; family Scincidae; genus Lerista; species Lerista edwardsae. Next base: position 8,307 of record JAJKFI010009213.1, read on the forward strand.
ATTCTGTTAATGTTCAGAATTTTGAGAATATTACAGTAGAAAATGGAAGGCGGGGGGAAAAAAGTGTAAACGGGAAGGGAGGAAAAAAGGAGGGGGGAAATATATTTTTTTTCCTTCTAGACCATTAACAGTGGGTGTCAGAAAATGGTGAATAAGACTGCTAGGAACAACAAGAAATTACACAGCTTCAAAAAAATGCACTCACTGTTTCAGTTAACGGTTGTTTTATTGAACCGATGTAATGTGAATACATGAATCTTTCCGTGGAAATCAAATCCCATTTTTCGTGCAGCGATTCGCACACCCGTATGCAGAACACGCAGGCATGATTAAAAAGGTTGATATTAACTTTTACACATGTGCAGGGAGATTTTTATTCATGAATTCGCAGCAATCCTCCTTCTTGCCGGCAATGATCTGAGTCAGCCATATTAGTATACCCATGGCTTCAAGAAAATGACATCATGTCGTCTCCAGTCATTCTAACATTCTTGGGTGAGCCCCATACATCATGATTCACTGCCCTGCACTTCTTCCTTTGGCAACTTTGGCCCTTCCCCTCTCTGCCTATCGAGGCCCCTCCCTTCTGTCTTTGAAGATGCCTTGCAAAAACTGCTTCTCCAAAGCAGGCCCACGCAAAACAAGCCCACACATCCTGCCAGGCCTGCCTGGAGCCCAGGCCCTCGGAGGGAACATTCCCTGCACTGATTCCAGGCCAGTTCCTGTCACTTGGACCAGGAGAGCCGATGTGGCAGAAATCCCTGATTGAGAGATGCAGGGGGTGGAGGGGGGGGTCGTATGGAGGGGAGGTGCCCGGTTCTCTCTGACAGGGGAACGAGCCTCCCCTCCTCACTGAGCCGCATACCTGGCAAGACGCAGATGCTTCAAGGCAGGCTGTGCAGGGACGTCCCTCTGGGGCTGGACCTTCCCCGCTTTGCGGCCGAGATGCTCCCTCTGCTCCAACCTCCTCAGCTCCTTCTGGGAGCCTCAACTCTCAGCCGGTCCTCCTGGATCAGGCGCGGAGGCTTTTCAGCTGCAAAGTCCAGCTCTCCTCCTGATGATGTTTGACCCCACCTGCTTCTGTCAGAGTAAAGAAATTTACAGGAGTTAATAAGAGAAAGCACAATATTGCAGATACCATAGAAATGAAAAGCACAGCGCAGTTAAGAATCCCCCAGCCCCTCCGTATCGGAAACATGGAAGCATTTCAGGCCAGAAGGCTGCTCTCTGCTGCCTTCACCACCTCCCGCTGGTTTGTGCATCAGCCCCTCTAGTCTGGCTTCTACACAGTCCCTGCCAAACCCTCACCACAGACACAAACCCTTCCAGGCTGCATCCTTTTGGCAGCTTCTGGCACTAGAGAGCTGGGCCCTTTGAGCTTCCGGCAAGCTTGGGTCACGGTCATTTTTGTAGCTTCCGGCCTGCTCCCCACACTAGGGCCGCCATTGTTATGGCAGGAGAACTGCCGGAAGGGATGTTTCCCGCCTGCTTCTCGCACAATCGCATTAAAAATGGAAGGAAAGGGAGACTGAGATGACCACTTCCTCCTCCGGCCTTGGAACAGGCCTGGCTGTGTCAAAATTGTAGGTCTCTCTCTCTCTCTCTCTCTCTCTCTCTCTCTCTCACACACACACACACACACACCCCTCTAGAGTGTGAGGAGCAGGTGACCCACCAGGAGAACATGTAGGCAAAGATTTAAAAATGATCTGGCTGCCAGTGTACCATTTATTTAAACAAAGCTACATGAAGAGATCAATTTCAACAGCATATATTGTGCCAACATTTCAGAATTGGTTTGAAAAGCCACCTTCTGATTGGCTGGGAGGCTCCTGTGTACAGCTTGCAGGAAGTAGCCGTCTTTCCTAGCTCCGAGCTCGCTAGGGAAAATGCTAGTGGGGGGAGCATGCTGGAAGCCAAAAAAAGAAGTTGACCCCAGCGCACTGGAACAACAAAAAAACACAACAGTTCTCTAGCAGTTCAGTGTAGAGCTGAAAAAAGAACACAGAAAGAGCCCTGCTGGATCAGGCCAAAGGTCCATCTAGTCCAGCTTCCTGCATCTCACAGTGGCCCACCAGATGCCTCACCCGGCATTCTGAGGTTGCCTACTTCTAAAATAAGGAGGCAGCACCACCTATTATGACCTGTAGCCTGCGATGGACTTTCCCTCCAGAAATCTGTCCAATCTCTTTGTAAAGACACCTAGGCCAGGCACCATCACCACCTCCTGTGGCAAGGAGTTCCAACTGGGTAAAAAGGTTTTTTCTTTTATCTGTTCCAACACTCCATTTTAGTCATGGTCTCCCCTCAGGTACCCTTTTTCTAGACTGAAGAGCCCCCAATGCTGCAGCCTTTCCTCCTAAGGGAAGTGTCTTGAATGCAGGCCAGAATTTTCAGCAGGGAGCTCGGAGCAGCCTGGAAACATGAGCCTCCCAGACAGTCAGAAACCGCCTTCGATTTTAAAACCAATTTGGATTTCAAATCAATTCTGAAACGTTGGAGGGAATCTATGCCGTTCCAAATGTGTTCATTTGCCCACGTTTTTAAAAACAACACATAAATCAACTGGCAAACAGGTCATTGTTGACTCTTTCCTGGAAGCTGCCAGTTTCCAATTCAGCCGGGAGGGGAGGGGCCGGCCAGCTCTCCCGCTCAGCCCAGTGGGTGGGGACCAGAGAGGGGCGTGGCCTGCCTGGTGGTGCCTGCAGGGGTGTAAAGGGAACAGGTGGATTTTAGAAAACTCAGCAATCAAGAAAGTGAGCAGATTTTATGCAATGATAAAGGGGGGGGCAATTTGGGAGGCAACAGCCTGAACTCAGCCGCGGAATCCACTCAGGGCAGACGCTGCAAGGAGACTCCTGTCCACGCCCCTCCCCCACTCTCTCTCTCTCTCTCTCTCTCTCTCTCTCTCTCTCTCTCTGCTGAACCTGGGGGTGGGGGGCGGCGGGCGGCGGCAAAACTTAGCATTTCTCCCCCCCCCAGGAATGCCATTTGGTTTTTCGACTTTTCACCATGGATCTTCTTTCCCTAGACATTTGAATCCAGCCGTTTCATTCCCAAAGAGCATCGTGCAGGCCAAGCTCCGTGGGATGAGCCCCACACATCACGATTCACTGCCCTGCACGTCTTCCTTTGGCAACTTTGGCCCTTCCCCTCTCTGCCTATCGAGGCCCCTCCCTTCCGTCTTTGAAGATGCCTTGCAAAAACTGCTTCTCCAAAGCCTTTCCAGGCCCACCCAAAACAAGCCCACACTTCCACCTGCCATTCCTGCCTGGAGCCCAGGCCCTCGGAGGGAACGTTCCCGGCCAGCTCTCCCGCTCAGCCCAGTGGGTGGGGACCAGAGAGGGGCGTGGCCTGCCTGGTGACTATCCCCTCTCTCATTCCGTGCCTGCAGTTGAGTAAAGGGAACAGCTGGATTTTAGAAAACTCAGCAATCAAGAAAGTGCACAGATTTCATGCAATGAGAAAACGGGGGGGGGGGGCAATTTGGGAGGCAGCAGCCTGAACTCACCCGCGGAATCCACTCTGGGCAGACGCTGCAAGGAGACTCCGGTCCATGCCCCTCCCCCACTCTCTCTCTCTGTCTCTCTCTCTGCTGAACCTGGGGGGTGGCGGCGGCGTGGAGCTTCCCACCTCTGGCAAAATCACGAAGGAGAGGCAGACAGGAAAAAGGAAGGTCCAAAGGCAGTGGTGCCATGCACCTTCTCCAGCCCTACGCTCTGACAGGGGGCGGGGGATGAGCAGCTGCCAGAGCCTCCAACCCGCCCCCCACTTCGCCTGCCCGCCCTCCTGATGGCTGCCTGCTAGCTAGCGCCTCGCATGCGGGAACTTCCAGGTCCCCAGACCCCACCCGAGGAGGGGGGAGGCAGAAGCGGCACCACTGCGGAGCCAAATCGGTGTCCCGGGACTCCCGTTGTCGCAAGAGCGCGCTGGCAACGCCACTGTCCGGGTGCTCCCGGCCAGCGAAGAGGAGCAGGACCCACGAGGGTGCGGGAGGGGGGTTGACACAGCTCCCTGGCTCAGCCCCCCGCCCTCCCCACCCCACCGGGGGCTCCCCTCAATTCCTCCCCACCCACCGCCTTCGCCCCAACGGGCTGCGGGCTCACCAGAGTTGCTGCTGACTCCACCAGCACGGCTGGAGGGAGAAAGGGGGCCGGGGAGGGACGGGACTTCCCCACTCCAGTCCTCCCCCTATGCCGCTCTAGGAATCCAGAGTCGCTCCCTTTAACCCTCGGAGTGCCAGCCAGCCCAGGGGAAAGACCCTTTGCAGAGATTGGCGTCTGGCAGGCAGAATGTGGAAGCGCCTCTTCCGGCCTGGGCAGCCCCCAGTTATGCCCGGCGCACTTACCGGGGAGCAATACACAGAATCCCCTTCACGGATCACTGCCTTGTCATGACGAAGGGGCTTGAGTAGTTCATTGAAGCTGTGAGCTATGCCATGGAGGCAGTGGTGTCATTCAAATGATTTAGGAATAGGAACTCACTTTCGATTGGCACTTGTCGGGAACCGGAACCAGCCACGGAGCCCGTTAGGATCCGAAACGCCCATTTTGGTCGGTTCCCCCGAATGACATCACTGCATGGAGGGTTACCCAAGATGGACAGGTCATAGCAGAGAGTTCTGACTGAGTAAACGTGATCTGCTGGAGAAGGAAATGGCAACCCACTCCAGTACTCTTGCCAAGAAAACCCCATGGATTACAGTACCAAAAGGCTAAATTAAGGACATCGGAAGATGAGACCCCCCAGGTTGGAAGGCATCCTTTATGCTCCTGGGGAAGGGCAGAACACGAGTACTAGTAGCTCCAGAAAGAGTGAAGTAGCTGGGCCAAAACCGAAAGGAAGCTCAGCTGTGGATGTGTCTGGAAGTGAAAGGAAAGTGAGATGCTGCAAAGAACAATACTGCACAGGAACCTGGAACGTCAGATCTATGAATCAAGGTAAGCTAGATGTGGTCAAACGCGAGATGTCAATACTCATGGGAATTAGTGAACTAAAATGGACAGGAATGGGAGAATTTAATTCAGATGACCATTATATCTGCTATTGTGGGCAGGAATCCCTTAGAAGAAATGGAGTAGCCTTCATATAATAGTGAACAAGAGAGTGGGAACAGCAGTGCTGGGGTATAACCTCAACAATGGTAGAATGATTTTAATTCAGATCCAAGGCAAACCTTTCAATATCGCAGTAGTCCAAGTCTACGACCCAACCACTGATGTTGAGGAGGAAGAAGTTGACCGTTTCTATGAAGACCTTCAACACCTTCTAGAATTAACACCCAAAAAAGATATCCTTCTCATCATAGGGGATTGGAATGCTAACGTAGGCAGTCAAGAGGTAATAGGAATAACAAGCAAATTTGGTCTTGGAGTACAAAATGAAGCAGGGCAAAGACTGATAGAGTTTTGTCAGGAGAAACATTAGTCATAGCAAACACGCTTTTCCAGCAGCACAAACGGCGACTGTACACATGGACTTCATCAGATGGTCTACATCGAAATCAGATTGATTACATTCTTTGCAGCCAAAGGTGGAGAAGTTCTATACAAGCAGTAAAAACAAGACCTGGAGCTGACTGTGGCTCAGATCATGAGCTTCTTAATGCAAAATTCAGGTTTAAATTGAAAAAAGTAGGGAAAACCGCTAGGCCCTCCACATATGACCTAAATCAGATCCCATACGAATATACAGTGGAGGTGACAAATAGATTTAGGGGCTTAGATTTGGTAGACAGAGTGCCTGAAGAACCTTGGACGGAGGTCTGTAACATTGTACAGGAGGCAGCAACTAGAACCATCCCAAAGAGAAAGAAATGCAAGAAGGCAAAGTGGCTGTCTGACGAGGCTTTACAAATAGCTGAGGCAAGAAGGGAAGCTAAAAGCAAGGGAGAAAGGGAAAGATATACCCAACTGAATGCAGATTTCCAGAGAACCCCTTTGTTAAATCTGCTCAGGGAACCTCCCTCACCTTAGTGCTTAGTGCAGGGGGTGGGTCGCTGCTGTCCTCCTCCCATTCAAATCATTTGTAAGACCACCAAGCTTCCCAGATGGGACTCCCAATGAGGCTGAGAGAGTTTAACTGATGGGTGCTGCAGGCAGAGGAGATATAGAGAGAGAGAGAAGGCAGTGATGTGGGAGGGTAAGAACATAAGAAGAGCCCTGCTGGGTCAGGCCAAAGGCCCGTCTAGTCCAGCTTCCTGCATCTCACAGCGGCCCCACCAGGTGCCCCAGGGAGGCACGAGACAACAAGATGCTTGGATGCTGTTGCTACTCCCTTGCACCCGGTACTCTGAAGTAGCCTACTACTAATGTAAGGAGGTTACAAGTTTGGCCTGATCCAGCAGGGCTCTTCTTAAGTTCTTCAGGCCCAGATTGGGTTATTATCGCTCCCTCCTCACAGACAGGAAAGCAAATCCTGTTTTATTTACCTTATATTTACCTCAAATCTTCCCTCAGAATTCCAGATGCAAGGGAGTGGCAACAGGATGCAGGCTTCTGGGCTCTCTGAGGCACCTGGTGGGCCACTGTGAGAGGCAGGAAGCTGGACTAAGGGGGGTCCTTTGGCCGGATCCAGAGGGGCTCTTCTTATGATCTGTTGGCACACTTGAGCCAACCTCCCGTTCTTAGGTTCAGGGGGTTTCTTGGAGGTCCTAAGGAGGGTTTTCGAGTCCTGTTTGATCCATGTTCTGAGGATCCTCGGGCTCGGACCTTTTCAGGGGTGGCCCTGGGGAGGTTCCCGTTGGCCCCACCTTGCCTCTCAACTGCTGGCAGGCCTGGAGCTGGATCCCACCCTCAGGCAGATCACTCCCACTCTGCTGGTCCCCTGCCTGCTGCAGCTTTATTTTGTGCCTGTAATCCACTTTGGGAACTTTGGGTTGAAAAGCGGTATATCAAGACGGTTTCTTTGATTGATCGGACTTCCTTCCGAGTAAGCATGCAGCGGCTTGTCCTGTTGGGTGCAGTCAATAAGCTGACCAGTTCTCCGGGTCCTGGTCCTGGTCTGAACCCGTGAAGCAGCAGCCCCAGTTGACCTGTGCTTGAGCAGGCACCTTCCCCTTCAGGTGTGCATCTTACCTGAAACCCAATGAGACAGGGCCCGATCCTGGCCACTGCAGCCCCAAACCTTCCCTTCCCTTGAGGAGGCCTCTACGACTGCCCTCCCTGACTGCCTCAGAGCCGGAAGATGGGACAGGATGGGGCCCACAGTGGGGGTGCTGCTGACTGCACAGAGAAGCAGAGCCTGGACCCTCACTAAGGGGTTGGTGCTGTGGGGTGCAGGGGGGAGGGGTGTCTCAGGGGCTGCTCTGCAACCACAACCTGTTGGACTCAAATGCTGTTCAGGGATGCTCTGACGGTAGATCTGCCACCTCCCCCCTTTCCAGGGGTTTCCCTAAGCCGGGGGTAAACTCAGAGACCTGCCAACTGGGGTGGGGGGAGAGATACCTTTGAGCTCATGGCTACAGTGGCATTGTTGATGATGAAGAATTATTCATTCTTCATAAAATTATTCAATTTTATTTATTTATTTAGACACTGACTTCTCTTCTCTTCTCTCTCTTCTTCACTTAGTAGTTCTGTACTCAGAGATCCAACACTGATGATCGCAGACAAGGAATAACTCAGAGACTTCTTCAACAAGAACTTCTGTATTAAGTTAATCTTCTTGCAACACAGAACAGCACATACAACATACACAGTAAATCTTGTTTACATCTGTTTCAGACTCTGTACATAGCTTCTATTAATCAATGATCAGCTCTCATCCAAAAGGACTTCTCTCAAGCATGCTCTCTTTCAAACTGATCCTGACAAGTCACTTGTATCCCTTGTCTTGTTCACATATCCTCCAATCATGGCCACCAGATGATTCCTCCAATCATCACCATCCACATGGCCATATCTCCAGGAAGATTCTCTTGTCACTGGGCAAAT
>JAJKFI010009216.1:0-10948 GCA_029204185.1 Lerista edwardsae
TCTCTTTCACTCTCTTTCCCTCCCTCTCTCTGTCTATGTATCTCTCTGTGTGTGTGTCTGTATTTGTCATTTGACTCCACTCTTCCTCCAAGGAGTTTAGGGTAGTGCACCTGGTTCCATCCCTCCTTTAGTCCTCGCACCAACCCTGTGAGGTAGGTTAAGCTGAAAGATCGTGACTCGCCCAAAGGTCACCCTGGAAACGTCATGGCTGAGTGGGGATTTCAACCTGGATCCTCCGGTCAAATAGCAAAATCACTAAAGAAATAACAGGTCCTCAAATTGATGGGCTATATTAGGAGGGGGCTCGTCTACCCTGTGTTTTAATGTCAGCCTTTCAGCAGCAGCGAGGGCAGTGTCGTTCCTCTGTTGATTTCCACGCTAGGGGTAGGCGATTCAAACGAACACACATATTCACAAATAACATTATACTGTAACAATTACTGATCATACCCGTAAAAACCTCTTCCCAAATGATTGTCTGCCTAAACAAGACCTCATCATATGCAAATGTTTTACATTCTGCACATTACAGTGCCGGAATTTAGATGCTGGGGAGCCCAATCCTGATTTTCCCGGCTCCCAGAGGAGCTACACTACCGAAATCGCAACCACAGCATCTGGAGACCCAAGAACCTCTCAGGGGTCTTTGGCAGGCCTGCTCAGGCTCGGGGAGGCCGCGTGAGAGCAAGCGGAGCCAGACTTCTCTGATTTCCAGCGGAAACAGGAAGTGCCTTTGGGAGGCCTCAGGCATCCTTCCGAGGGCTGGAAAGGCAACCGGGAGACTCATCCAGTGCAAGGAAATCCTGGGTAGTGCTAATCTCTGCAAAATTCCCTAAAGCACAGAATGTATTGATATATCATTCTGCATATATACAACACTTACATGTACAACATAAGTGATTATAGATAATATTCATTTTAAATGTACAGGCGTGTCCTGGTACACACAAGGGACGGGTTCATGGCCCCTCCGTGGATACCTGAAACTGGGGATAAGAGGGACCAACATGTTAAGAACAAGGTTCTCCTCTGCCATTCCCCCCCCCCCCGGACAGAAGATTTTTTTAGGGATCTAAAGTAAGAATCAAGGAAGGTCCCCCGAACCATTGGATATGGGATCCATGGAAATGGGGGCCCACCTGCAGTAACTTTACCCCAAAGGGACAGAGTTAAATAAGCCTGCCTGACATTAAAAGACGTCGACTTCTTGGGAGGAAAGCGATGGCGAACCTAGACGACTCAATAAAAAGGCGAGACATTGCCCTGCTGACAAAGGTTCGCATAGTCACAGCGATGGTTTTCCCAGTAGTCACGTATGGCTGTGACAGCTGGACCAGAAGGAAGGCGGAGCACCGGAGAATAGATGTGTTACGGACAGCTAAAATCTGGAGTTGAGTTTTTATTAAAGTGAGGCTATTTTTTCTGGTTTAAATTGAACTGCTTAAAAGTATGTCAGAATGCCTTGTTAACTGCATATTGAAGGTTGTGAGGAAGTTGGGGAGTGACCCAGGGAATGTCAGAATGGTGATTAAATTTTGTGCTAGCTGTGTCCTTGAGAAGGATCACAGGGGTTGTTAAGATCTTGGGGACTGGGAGATGGTTTAGTTGTTTTGACAGCCCACAGCTGTACCTTGTTGTAGAAAACTTGTTAGTTTAAATTGGGTTTAGCTGAGAAGGGGTCGAAAGAATTAACTTGCCCAGCAATGTGTGTTAAGAATGAGTTAAATGACTGGGTATTTTGAATTGTGATTGACAAGGAAGGGGTGGGGAATCCCTATAAGGATGGTGTAAGAAAACTAGTTCTTTGCTAGCTTTTCAGAGAAGGCTATGCCAGGAGAACTTGGAACTACACATTTGTCCATCTGGGAGATATGCTGAGGAACTGGAGTAAAGAGGAACTATTTTGCAAAGTGCTTGCATGAAGACTGAGACTCTGACAAGACTAGAATTGTAAGTTTGGGACAACTACCCAGCTATCTGAAAGCAATCATCTTTGTATGCGTAGAAAGGAAAAAGCAGATGCAGGAGATAGCTCTTTCTTGTTTTGATTGAAACTTTGAATTTACCACTGTGCTCTTATGTTTAAATATGTTTTAATCAACTTTTAAATTGGTATTTCATTTGATTGGATTCCTGCGGGTATCAATAGCTACTTAAGTAAAGGGACCCAGGTTAACAGGGGGGAAATTGTAACTTGTCCCAAGCTGGGTGGGCTGTTGTACAGACACCGGAGAGCTTTGGGGGCTTGGAGAAGCCAATGTTTCCCCCTTAAAGGAGAAATCCTCCAGTCTCTGGCAGCTAGGACATGCGTAGTCAGCTTGGCCAGGGTGGGGGTCGGACCTAAAGCCTAAACTTCAGTGTGCCGCAGGGAAAGAGGGCAAGGGGGTGAGGGGGTTGTCCGTAAGAAGATGCTTCCGAACTATGGTGATGGAGAAGACTCTTGAGAGTCCCCTGGACTGTAAGATGATCAAATGGGGCATTCCTACAGGATGTCAAGCCTGATTGCTCCTCGGAAGGACAAATACTGAAGCTCAAATACTTTGGCCACCTCATGAGAAGAGAGGAGTCTTCAGAAAAGACCCTCATGCTGGGAAGATAGAAGGCAAAAGGAGAAGGGGGCGGCAGAGGATGAGATGGTTAGATAGGGTCACCGAAGGGATGAACATGAAGTTGGGCAAACTCCGGAAGCTAGTGGAAAACAGAGAGGCCTGGTGTGCTGTGGTCCATGGAGTTGCAAAGGGTCGCACGACTTAGCGACTAAACAACAACACCCAAATCCAAAGATATGTCATGTATGAACTTGTTAAAATTTAACACAAACATGTTTATACCTCTGAGAATGAAAATGTGAAAATCTATCTATATATATAAAAGGGTGTGTGTGTGTGTGTGTGTGTGTGTGTGTGTGTGTGTGTTCCGCATAGGCTCTGCAACACCTGGACCAATTGACACCAAACTTGGCATACATACGCCTTGCGGCCTGGCGACAAACGCTGCGGAGGGTCAGACCCCCCTAGCGCCCCCGGCGGTGGGGGTACGGGGGAGTCCCCGCGTGAAAGTGGTCACCTGAGTGGGGAGTTTCACCTAAGGTATGACATGGTAATAATGGTGTGATGCTAACAGATGACAAAACAATGCCTGCTGGCCAGGAGGAGTTAGCTGTCCTAGGGTGTATCCAAGTACACACTTAGCTTTCCTAAGGGTGCATCACACCATCCTGAAATACAACCACAGCACGACCACAGAGTGGTGACGCTCCCCACGCTGTTGGAGTCCAGGTTCGGGGGGCCCTCAACAATGGGGGGGGGCGAGAAACGGTGCAAAACAAAACATCCGCCATGCTCCGCTAGAACGATGGACTGAGCTGATTGGTACAATTCATTCCTTTTTGTGTCTATTAGATAATTTATCTTGGGATAAATAACTACCCAGGCAACGCCGGGTAACGAAAACCTAGTATAAGATTTGGACACACTGAAAATGCCATACCTTAAGTACATTTTGTAAAATACTACTCCCTACTGCCATAACATCAGATTTAGAATAATTCATCCGATATCCAGCTACATTGCCGAACACATTCGTTATCATTTCATTCATTCATTCACAGATAGATATTTAGAGCTCAGAATTAAACTATAAGCTATCCCCTGAATATCAACTAAAATCAGTTTATACATTACTCATTACAATTAGAGGTGTTTGTTTTTTGTTGATAGTGACATAAGAACACAAAATGCCTCATTTTATTGTTTAAGAAATATTTTCCAGAAATTAAAACTGATTTCTTTTACCGGATAGAAATAATACAGTGGCTGCAACTGCTGACACTGTATCACCTAAGTAGTACACTCTTTTATAGCATTTAAAACCCCTGCTAACTGGGCAAGAGGCACTTTTTCAAGTGGTGTCCTCTTATATTTAGCAGGGGGAGAGCAATTGTCCCTCTTCACCCCAGCACAGTGTCTTTCTCGTGGCTGTTGCTGGTGGTGTTCTCCATTCTTTTAGATTGTGAGCCCTTTTAGGACAGGGAGCCAGTTAACTTTAATGTTATTATTTGCCTGTAAACCACTTTGTGAACTTTATGTTGAAAAGCAGTATATAAATACTAGTGATTGATCGATTGATGTAAAATTAATAAAAATGAGAACTTGGAATGATAACTTCAAATAAAAATTCATTACATCGCTTTCTGTCTTTTTCATTTTCTTTCAGATGGCAAAAAAAGGAAACCTTTCTCAAATACATCTAATTATAATTCTGTTTTACACTGTATAATCAGAGTAATATTTGGTATACTCAGAAGGAAGCCATCCTGGACTCAGTGGAATGGATTCCCAGGAAAGTCTGCACACAATGGCAGTTCCTGCTCAGTGAACACTCGAACAGCCCAATCCTGAGCTGCCTGCCATAGGAGCAGCAGGACCAAAACAGCTACCACTGTTGCTTATTGCAGTGCTTGGTGGGAACCATTGGTGGGTTGCGACATGATAAGTGGGTCATGGAGAGCTGGGAGCAGTCATCTTGGAAGATGCAGACCTTCTTGCTATATTTCTTTTGTGACTGTTCACAGCTTCAATTCTCAAGCGAGGCTTTTTAGAAAAATGGTTTTTAGTTCAGTACTTTAACCTGACTCTGCATTCATGGACTGATCAGCGTCACTGCCCCTTGTTTCCAAAATTAGCGTAGCTCTGAAGCACACTATACACATGCACACCAATGAGTGTGTTTTGGGTGCTATTTTTTCCAAAATTTCTCGATTAAAAAAGCAAATTGCGGTATTATGTGTTCTTATTCTGCATTGTCATTCCAAGTTCTCATCTTTATTCCTTTTAAATGCTTTAAAATGCTATGTCATGTACTAGGTAGATGATATAAGTGTCAGCAGATGCAGCCACAGTATTATTTTGAATTGGAAAAGGAGTCTGTCTTAATTTCTGGAAAATACCTTAAACGCCAAAATGCAGTGTTCTGTGGTTTTATTCAGATACTAGCTGGTTGTGACCCGGCGTTGCCCGGGGGACAATGTATCCCGAGGTTCTAGTAGGAGAAGGAATGAATCAAGGGGGTCCTCGCCCCACAGTATTCCTGTCCAGATCGTCAGGAATATGTGAACCAGGTGTGGGGCGCAGCGTCCCAGGCGTTCTAGAGTGAGGGAGGAACGTACCCGGAAATAGGCAACTATGCATAAACAGTATGAAGTAGTTAGATCCAGGTGGAAACGTAACATCCCTCACTGAAAGAAGAAAGCATTGATGACCCTGAATCCGAAATGCACACTATCACTGTGGAAGGAAGCAGGAAGCAGGCACACACTCAACTAAGAGAGAGAAATGAAAGTGGCACACTTACTGAACAATGTCTGCAGGTGATGTGGCAGGGTAGCAGCGAAGTATGAGAAACGGGAGCAGCTGGCCAGTGAGGTGTGTGTAAGTATGTCCCTCTCAGATCCAAGTGGGTGCTGGAATTGTCTAGAACATGCTGTTTCCAGCCTGGGCAACTGAGGGAGTGGGCAGTAGTTTCACTTTCGTTTTAGATTAGTCCCTGTGTCTGAGCTCAGCTACTGCATTCCTACCGCAGAACCTGCAGAATCGTTTGTGACCACAGGGTGGCAGCAGACCTCTAGTCCAATGCAATCCCCTTGGTTCCTGATGCTCTGGCCCCTCTCCCCAAAAAAAGGGGGGCTGTAGGGGGGGTCTGACCCCCGCAGTGTTTTTTCCCAGGCCGCAAGGTACGTGCATGCTGAGTTTCGAGCGGCTCGGTCAAGGCGTTGCGGAGCCTATGCAGAACATACATACACACAAACAAACACACAAACACACCCACGCGCATACCCGCACACCCACGTCCGTTTTTATATATATAGATTCTACCCGCCAAAAGGTAGTTAACAACCAAAAAGTGGTTTTCAACAAAAAAAAACCCTGCCCCTACCAATGAGGATAAGCAAACTGTGCACAGACCTTGGACTGAATTGCCAGTTGGGGGCTCACATGGAAGTCCCAACCAGGTATTCCTTTTCTTCCAACACTGAGCCCCTCTCTGTAAAGCAGGGGTCCTCAAACTACGGCCCGTGGGCCAGATCCGGCCCCCCAAGGTCATTTACCCAGCCCGCATGAGGCCCGAGAGGAGGCGGTTGGGAAAGGGACTTTTGGTGGCTGTGCTGTGTGCGCGTGGTTTGTCTTCGTGCCCCCTCACGCCCCTGGTCTGTGGCCGGCCTCTCTCTCTCTCACACAGACACACACACAGGCACGCTCCACCTCAGGGTGTGTTCTGAGCGCGCCAGAAGGCTGTGTGGCTGAGGTAAGTGTGAATGGAGCGCCGGATGGAGCGCCTCCTCACGCGGATGGCCCTCTCAATTAGCTGAGCTTTGGGGACTGGAGTGCAAAGCCGCAGCTGAGGTAAGAAGTTCAAGGCGGCTCCCTCGCTCGGTCCATCCCTTCTTCCTCCCTCGCAGCCATCGCAGCCGCAGGCCGTCGCCTTCCGCAAACTTTCCCGCCCGCCCTGCTCGCGCCTCTCTCTCTCTCTCTCCCGCCTCAGCTCCCGGCGCTGCTGTCCGGCGGACCAAAGGGCGACCCTGGAGACCAACCTCGCGCTCTTGCTCCTGCCCGCTCCTCCGGGGCTGGAAACGGGGACTTGCCTGCCCACCCCAGACCAAGCCTCCCCGAAGGGGCTTGGCTCAGCAGCCTGGTGCCTCCAGCCGGAGCCAAGCAGAGGCCAAAGCGCCTGGAACAAGTGCGCTGGCCCCGGCGTCGGCGGCGCGGGCGGCAGCAGCGACTGGTTCTCCACTCCCCGGCGGAAGATTTGCGGCGAGCAGATGGGCTCTGACGTGCGCAACCTCAACTCGCTGCTCCCGCCCTCGGTGCCGTCCCTGCCGGGCAACGGCAACTGCCCCATGCCCGTGAGCAGCGCCGCGCAGTGGGCTGCGGTGCTGGACTTCCCACCGGGCGCCTTCTACGGCTCACTGGCCCCGCACTCGGCGTTCATCAAGCAGGAGCCCAGCTGGAGCGCCTCGGAGCCACACGAGGAGCAGTGCCTGAGCGCCTTCACCATCCACTTCTCAGGCCAGTTCACCGGCACCGCCTGTCGCTACGGGCCCTTCGCGCCGCCCCCGCCGCCCAGCCAAGCGCCCCCCAGCCAGGCTCGGATGTTCCCCAACGGCGCTTACCTGCCCAACTGTCTGGAGAGCCAGCAAGCCATCCGCAACCAAGGTAAGGCCGCGTCGGTGGCGCAGAAAAGGGGTGGAGCCTCGACGTTGTGCGCGGCTGGTTTAGCAGCCTTGGCCGGCCCTCGCCGGCGTGGGTCCCCCTCTCTGCCTGAGTAGGTTTTCCCACTGACAGCAAAGCGTGAGACTTGGCTCCTTTTGACAGTGCAGCAATGGACCTGTGTCCGAGCCTTCCTGGCCTTCCTGACCAAGCCACGGTCGCTGGTGGCAACCCGCAAATCCAAAGCAGAACAAATCCTACAGCCCGATCCTGACCGTCAGTGAACACCTTTATAGCTTAAAAAAAAAAGAAAAAAAAGCTTCAAGCGTTTACTCCTTAATTGTCGTATAAACGATTGGAGCCCATACCGGCAGAGATACACTTATGCTCTGCCACAGAGAGCAGAATGCGCCGCAGGAAGCGCCCCAGTCACGGCGAGAGAGCAAGAAGAGCCAGCCCACTTTCTTTCCCACCACAATTCAGCACCCCAGCAGCCCTCCTCCCTTATCCAATGGCAGGGGCGGAGCCAGCCACTTGAAACGTTCCTCTTCCTTCCCACGCGGCCAAGTGGTTCGTCGTGATGTGCGTGTGCGGCTCGTGACCTCTTTGCTTCTCTGCTTCCGCAATAATGCAGTGTCCTCTTTGGCCGTGAGGCAGCGGCACTGGTGGTGGCGGTGGCACCGGGAGCTGGGGGATGGAGCAGCTGCCGCCGTAACTGCAGGAGTAGCTGGGTCGTCTCTGCGTAGAGGGCGGGGGAAGTGTATTGGCCGCAGGCACTTACTACAGCCGGCCGACACGCTTCCCCCGCCCTGTTATGCGGAGAGCCTCCAGGGCCCAGAACCCCCTGTGGAAGCCCCCTCGCCCTTCCACCCCTCCGCAATCCCGCACGCCTCCTTTGCTGGCTTCCTTCCTCCAGCGAGTGCCTGTTTTCTAAGGCCTTGCTCGCTCCTGCCCCTTCCCCCGTCAGCTGTCCTGTTCCCCCCCATCTCTCCCAGCTGGTGGCTGACACGCTTCCCCCACCCTGCTACGTGGAGAGCCTCCCTCCCCCCGGGGAAGCCCCGTCGCCCTCCCACCCCCTCCCTCGCCCCGCACACCTTCGTTGCTGGCTTCCCTCCTCCAGTGAGTGCCTTCTCTTCTCCCCCTCTTTTCTGCCCTTCCCCAAGTGTTGTCTTCTCCCCATGGTTTCCTCCACTGTTGCCCTCTCCCCAGTTTTGTTCCCCTACCACTTATCTTGGTATTTTTAAAAACTTCTGGGGCAGCTTGGACAAGCTAGTGGTGGAGCAGGGTGAAATGATGCCTGTGGTCCCACTGCTGCTGTTCACGGTGAGAACTTGTGGGCAACTGTTATATGAAGGATGCACAGTGGTGTGGCCCAGAAAGTAGACTCCATAGCGGTTTTTTTTTTTTTGTACTAGAAATGAGATATGTGCTGCGTGCATAGGAATTTGTTCATATTTTTTTTCAAACAATAGTACGGCCCCCCAACAGTCTGAGGGACAGTGAACTGGCCCCCTGTTTAAAAGGTTTGAGGACCCCTGCTGTAAAGTGTTCTGAGATTCTGCCTATGTGAGCAGAGAAGGTCGTGGAGGTTTCCTACCTTTAGTCCACCTGGAGATCTCCTGGAGAAGGAAATGCTCTGTCCAAACCTGTCAAGAGCTGGATCCGAAGTCTGGATGTGTTTCTCAACAGCAGCTACCAGCAGGAGGTGTGTGGACCTTAGTATGTGTCTTTCCGCAATGACAACCAGCAAAATCGCTTACTGACAACACATTAAGATCTGGGAATGGAAAGAAAATGAAGGAAGGAATCTTGTAAACTGGACTGTTTTCCATTCAGATTCATTGATGTGGCTAAGAAGAGCAAGTAAACCTCCAGCTTCCAAAGTGCTTTGATTGCTCCATGTTAGAGCACATCCGGTTTGGCATTAACAACATTGACCTGGTAGTCAAAGGATCCCAGCTTGCAGTGTGAGTAGCTGCAGGAGCCACAGGGGTGAGTGCTCCATGCTGGTGTCCAGGCAGATTGGCCAGATGTGGACATTCTTCATAAGACACGTGTCTCTGCCTCAGGAGCAGCCAATGAGGGCCACGGCCCAAGTGTCTTACGAGGCTGGGAGGCAGCTGGCAATGCCTGAGCCCCACCTGGAGCACCACGTGCAGAGTTGCAGGATGCCTCTTCCTGATCATGCCAGTTGTGAGTTCAGGAAGCCCTGAAGTAGAGATCCAGGGAAGGGAGGATGGTCCTGCATTGAGGATCTCACCCTGCTCTGTATGCCATTCTACTATGATCCATTCTACTATGATCCATTCTACTATGAAATTTCTGGCTCTTTTATATCAGGCATAGCTGCCGGAAGGATCCTTTTCAGTTCCAAATCCCACCTCTCTCTCTTACATTGATGTCTGGCTTGTCTGTATTCAAACTAGGCACAAGGAAGTCGGAGGCAGAACTGCAAACAGTGAAAAGCCTACAAAAAGTGCAGTTGCAAATACAGACGGAACTAACACACAAGGGAAACCCGCACGATAGAAAGACACTCACGGAAGCACAGCTGCCCCACAGCAAAGACAAGCTGAGCGCGCAATGCGGGGGGACGGGAAGAATCAGAGGAAGGAGCCTCGCCTCGCCTTCCCCTGCGACAGCCGCACCCGCTGCAGCCCTGCGACTCCCGTCTGTCCGTCCCCCCTTTGGACTCACCGCCACATCTCATCAGTGGCTCCTTCGAACTTCACACACGTGTCTTAGAAAAGCCAAGGAGGGAAACGGAAGTGACGATTCTCATCAATTTCCTCTTCCCGTTTGCCTCTCTAGGAGTGCTCAATCGCCGCTTTTAACCCTTAAAGCGCGTCACGCAAGGAAACTGGCGCTCTTTGGAGGAGGAGGAAAATCTTCACACATAAAAACGCCCCCCAATTTCGCAGCCGGCCAGGAGGCGCCTCCGTCCCCTCCCTTCGCTACCCCCCCCCCCGCTCAATCCCAGACTGCAGCCTCCGGTGCCTCCTGCGTGGCTCAGTTCCTTCCTATGCTCAGCCCAAGCCTATGCCTGTCTACTCAGAAGCAAGTCCTGTTATAGTCAGTGGCGCTTACTCCCATGGACAGGTGCAGAGGATCCTCACCTCGGTGTTTGCAGGCATCGACCAGCCCGGTCCTGACCCTCCTCCCGGCGCTGATGCAGCTGCAGTGCAGCCTCGAGGCCGGGGGAGAAACGTGCCCTTGCCCGGAGGAGCCTCCGCGACTGCCCTCCCCGCGCAGTTGGCCCGGCTGCATCGGCCCCGCTGGAGACAGGGGGAGGGTCGGGCTGTCTCGAACGAGGAGACAAAGCGGCAGCCAGACGACGGAGCAGTTCGCCTCCTGCAGTGGCCGCTCTCCCTTCTTGAAGCGTTGCAAGCAGCAGATTTGCCTTTCAGGAGGGCTGGTGGGGTTTTTGATGGAAAACCGCCTTTTGGGGGTTAAAATACCTGGATGAAAACACAAAGCACCGCCTTTTAGACATTTTCCAGAAATTAAAATAGACTACTTTTTCAATGAGAAATCATACTGGTGCTGCCTCTGCTGACAGTATCGCACCTATATCAACGTCCTAGTGCACTTTGGAAGCATTTAAAATTAATAAAAATGAGAACTTGGAATGAGAATGTAGAATAAAAACGCATAACCCTGCAATGTGCTACGTTAATCGATATCAAACCCCCCCCCCACCTATCAGGGACGCTGTTGCCACCTGCCCCAAGGAGGGGAGGACC
>JAJKFI010009220.1:0-34024 GCA_029204185.1 Lerista edwardsae
GGATTAATAACCCACTTTTGGATAATTCCAGGGAATGGTAGTCAACAATTCAGAGCTGGAGATTCCCTGTGGAATGGCTGAACAAAACATGTTTGTGAGTGCAATCCTAGCCTGGAGTTAGGCTGGCACAGTTAAGCCAGCAAAGAACATAAGAACATAAGAACATAAGAAGAGCCCTGCTGGATCAGGCCAAAGGCCCATCTAGTCCAGCTTCCTGTATCTCACAGCGGCCCACCAGGTGCCCCAGGAAGGCATGAGACTACAAGATGCTTGCATCCTGTTGCCACTCCCTTGCACCCGGTACCAGTAGCCCATCACCTTTGTAAGGAGGTTGCACAATCCATCATTGCCTATAGCCCACGATGGACCTTTCCTCCAGATATCTGTCCAATCCCCTCTTGAAGGCATCAAGACCAGATGCCATCACCACCTCCTGTGGCAAGGAGTTCCACAGATTAACTACCCGCTGGGTAAAAAAGTACTTCCTTTTATCTGTTTTAACTCTCCCAACCCTCAGTTTTAGCGGATGCCCCCTGGTTCTGGTGTTTTGAGAGAGGGAAAAGAACATCCCTCTATCGACTCTATCCCTTCCATGCATAATTTTGTATGTCTCAATCATGTCCCCCCTCAGGCGCCTTTTTTCTAGACTGAAGAGCCCCAAACGCTGCAGTCTTTCTTCATAAGGGAGGTGCCCCAGCCCCGTAATCATTTTTGTCGCTCTCTTCTGCACCTTTTCCAACTCCACTATGTCCTTTTTAAGATGCGGCGACCAGAACTGGACACAATATTCCAGGTGTGGCCTTACCATCGATTTGTACAATGGCATGATAATATTGGCTGTTTTATTCTCAACCCCTTTTTTAATTACCCCAAGCATGGAATTGGCCTTCTTAATTGCTGACGCACACTGGGTTGATACCTTCATTGAATTGTCCACCAGCACCCCAAGATCTCTCTCCTGAGCTGTCACAGACAGCTCAGAACCCATTAGCCTATAGGTAAAGTTTTGGTTTTTGGCCCCAACGTGCATCACTTTACATTTGTCTACGTTAAAACTCATCTGCCATTTGGCTGCCCATTCCTCCAACTTGGAGAGATCATTCTGGAGCTCTTCACAATCCTTTCTGGTTTTTACCACCCGGAAATGTTTTGTGTCATCTGCAAACTTAGCCACCTCGCTGCTTATCCCTGTCTCCAGGTCATTTATGAATAAGTTGAAAAGCACGGGCCCCAAGACAGATCCCTGGGGCACTCCACTTTTCACCTCTCTCCATTGTGAAAATTGCCCATTGACCCACACTCTCTGTTTCCTGGCCCTCAACCAATTCTGGATCCATAAGAGGACCTGCCCTCTTATTCCCTGACTGTGAAGTTTCTTCAGCAGTCTTTGGTGGGGGACCTTGTCAAATGCCTTCTGAAAATCTAGGTATATGATATCCACAGGTTCACCCACATCCACATGCCTGTTGACCTTTTCAAAGAATTCCAAAAGGTTTGTGAGGCAAGACCTACCCTTACAGAAGCCATGCTGACTTTCCTTTAGCAGTACTTGTTCCTCTACGTGTTTTAGGATTTTATCTTTGATGAGGCTTTCCACCATCTTACCCGGAACAGACGTTAGGCTGACCGGCCTGTAGTTTCCAGGATCCCCCCTTCTCCCTTTTTTAAAGATTGGCATGACATTGGCTATCCTCCAATCCTCTGGCACCGTGGCCGTTTGAAGGGACAAGTTGCATACTCTAGTTAAGAGGTCAGCAACTTCATTCTTTAGTTCCTTAATTACTCTTGGGTGTATACCATCTGGGCCTGGTGACTTATTTAAATGTAGTTTATCAATTTGATCTAAAACATCTTCTTTATTAACCAGTATCTGATTTAATTCCTTCATTAGGAAGGGCTGTTCGGGCTGTGGTATCTGCCCAAGTTCTTCTGCTGTGAAGACAGATGCAAAGAATTCATTCAATTTCTCTGCAATCTCCAAGTCCCCTTTTATCTCATCTTTCCCTCCCTCACCATCCAGCGGGCCAACCGCCTCTCTGGCAGGTTTTCTGCTTCTAACATATTTGAAGAAGCTTTTATTATTCCCTTTTATGTTGCTAGCCATGCGTTCCTCAAACGCTTTCTTGGCCTCCTGTATCACCTTCTTACTTGTCTTTTGCCAGAGTTTATGTTCCTTTTTATTCTCCTCACTGGGGCAAGACTTCCATTTACGGAAAGAAGCTTCTTTGCTCTTTACAGCTTCTCTAACTTTGTTTGTCAGCCATGCAGGCACCCTCCTGGACCTTGTCGAACCCTTCTTTCTTTGCGGTATACACTTCCGCTGGGCCTCTACTACTGTTTTTTTAAACAGCCTCCATGCAGCCTGGAGAGATTGGACTCTTTTTACCTTCCCTTTCAATTTCTGTCTAACTAGTCTCCTCATCTGAGAGAAATCTGCCCTTCGAAAGTCAAGGGTTCTTGTGTCAGATTTGCTCTGCACTCTATCCTGGACATGCATGGCAAAACCAATCGCAGCATGGTCACTGTTCCCCAATGGCTCAGTAACACTTACATCCCTAACTAGGTCCCGAGTACCACACAATATTAAATCCAGAGTCGCCTGTCCTCTGGTCGGCTCCATGACTAGTTGCTCTAAGGCACAGTCATTCAGCTTGTCAAGGAATCCGGTCTCTCTTTCTTGACCAGAGCAGCAGTTGACCCAGTCAATATGAGGATAATTGAAGTCCCCCATGATTACAATCCTGCCTCTCTTGGTCACTGCTCTGATTTGTTTCCTCATTTCAAGATCACCTTCAAGTTTTTGATCGGGAGGACGATAGCACCCCCCCCCCCCACTATTACATTGCTCTTACGGCCCGGCAGTTTAACCCTCAGTGACTCCATGGTGGAGTCTGGCCCACCTTCAGTTTCTACTCTGCTGGATTCAATCCCTTCTTTGATATAGATGGCCACCCCTCCGCCAACACGCCCTTCCCTGTCCCTCCTATAGAGTTTATAGCCTGGGATGGCAGTATCCCACTGGTTCTGTGCACTCCACCAGGTTTCCGTTATGCCTACTATATCAATGTTTTCCCTAGCCACCAAACATTCCAGTTCCCCCATCTTTGCTCGGAGACTTTGAGCATTCGCATAATAACACCTATATACGGGGTTCTCTAAAGAGGGACTGTTTTTTGATCCTTTTTCCCCTCCTCTCTTTTCAGTGGACAAACTGTCACTTACACTCAGCTTAGAAGTTCTATTTCCTACTCCTCCATTACTCTTTGGTATTCCTCCACCCTCCTCTTCCCTTAGGGATGAGGAGTTCCGAACCGGACGCCACTCGGCTCCTGTCGGCTTTCCCCCAGGGATCAGTTTAAAAGCTGCTCTGCCACCTTTTTAATATTAAGTGCCAGCAGCCTGGTTCCATTTTGGTTCAAGTGAAGCCCATCCCTCTTGTACAGGCCTGGCTTGTTCCAGAATGTCCCCCAGTGCCTAACAAATCTAAACCCTTCATCCCGACACCACTGTCTCATCCACGCATTGAGACCCCTGATCTCCGCCTGCCTAGCTGGCCCTGCACGTGGAACGGGTAGCACTTCTGAGAATGCTACCTTGGTGGTCCTGGCCTTCAGCGTCCTGCCTAGCAACCTAAATTTGGCTTCCAGGACCTCCCGGCTACATTTCCCCACATCGTTGGTGCCAACATGCACCACGACCGCTACCTCCTCCCCAGCACTCCTAACCAGCCTATCTAGACGAGACGTGATGTCTGCAACCTTCGCACCAGGCAGGCAAGTCACCGTGCTGTCCACACATCCGTCGCAGACCCCCCTCTCTATATTCTTAACTATAGAATCGCCCACAACAAGGAGACCGCAACCCCCCTCCCACCGAGGAGCATCCTTAGTGTGACTGGATGCGGGCTCGTCACTAGAAGAAGGGGCCCCCACTGGGGGATTGATTCCCTCTGTTCCAACCTGACATCCTCCAGCCCTGAGACTCCTTTCCCCAGCAGCTGAGGAGCTGCCCTTCTGAGGGTGGGACGAATCCTGCAAGTCCCCGGATGTCTCACCATGGACCCTCACTGCCTGCCTCTGCTTCTCCAGGTCCGCAACCAAGGCCTCTATGGAGCAGACGCGTTCCCTGAGTGCCTGGAGCTCCTTGCACCGAGGACACACCCAGGACTTATGCCCCAGAGGCATATAGTCATACATGTGGCACTCTGTGCAAAACACTGGATAGCCCCCGCCCAACTGCTGGCTACCTGGCTCCATCTCTGTGTTTATTTAGGGATGAGCTGCCCTGCTTCTCAGAGAGAGGGCAGAGTCTGGGTCCCTGGCTTCCTCGCCCTGCTGCTTCACTCGCACAGATGCGTAACTCGCTTGTTACCTGGCACTTGGTCTCGGACGAGGCACTTCGTCGCAGGACAGCACTCGCCGCTCGCGTCCCCACTCACAAAGAAGGTTCTGCTATATACAGGAAGTCTGCCTGCCTTCCTTCCTTTGCTAGAAGCCCCTCCTCCTCTGCCTGCCTGAAAAGCGGCTAGCCTCACCTGGACAATAGAGGGTGTTTGCTGTCTAGGCAACCAGATAACACAATTGCCCTCCTAAGGTAGCTCAATTTCCCTCTGAAAGGGTCACTCCCTGGCTAGCTTGGTTCCCACCCTACTTAGAATTACTATATGTCTTAGTATATGCCTGAGCTTTGTGGCACACTGTATTTTAGACCCCAAATAGTTTAAAACACTACAACTTTAGTTTAATTTAGTGTAAGTAGTTTAAAATTAGTTAAGTGGTTTAATTTAGCTTAGTTTAGTTTAAACACTAAGATAAACACCAAAGTGTTCCAAACACTAAGACTGCTACCTTTCCTGTGCTGAGACTGTGAGGTTGAGATTTCACCTCTGTCTTATTTCAGTTTCTACTCTTCAGATTCAGTTTCTACTCAGTTTCAGTTTCTACCCTTCCCTATGTTTAATTTGGGTTCTTACTCACAAGTAGACTCTGGTCTTACTTAGAGTAGCTGTAATTCTCTACAGAATCAGCTCCTTTAAGCTGAATTTTACACAGACTTAAATTTAACCCTTTCCTTAAACTGAACTCAGCCTTAAACCTAAACTTAGAGTAGTTTTACAGGTGAGAACACTTACCTTATTTTTCCAAGGATCCCCCTCCTCGCACAGATGCGTAACTCGCTTGTTACCTGGCACTTGGTCTCGGACGAGGCACTTCGTCGCAGGACAGCACTCGCCGCTCGCGTCCCCACTCGCAAAGAAGGTTCTGCTAGATAACCTGCTTGACTGTTGGCGTTGTTGTTGTTGTGGCTAGAGGAAGTGACGTTTCCAGCACTTCTTGCGCGGCTCATTTAAAAACGGAAGTAAAGGGAAGGTGCTGCGGCTCCTGCAATGGCGCTGCTTCCGCCTCCCCCTTCTTCGGGGCGGGTCTGGGTCGGGTGCTTTGGAACTGGAGGTTCCATGATGTGGCCCTTGTACTGAATACATGATGTGGCCCTTGTACTGAAAAGCTTGTACTGAAAAGCCCTTGTACTGAAAAGCTGAACAACCTGGAGAACCCCTGCCAGAAACCCTCCTAAAGACCAAAGAAAGGCTGAGCTGAGAGAGGAGGCAGCTGAACAGAAGCCTCTAGCAGCAGTCCAGACAGGGGCCAAGAATGGGAGATGGATCCAGTGTTCCTGAATGGGTCACTCCCTGTGCAGGCAAGATCATTCTCCAGTAGCAGAGACTAGAGAATGGACAGCTGCAAACATCAAGGAGTCAGGGAGAGGAAGTCAGGGAAAGAAGGAAGGAAATTCCACCTCGCATAAATAAGATCAAGCACAGTGAAGTTTGTGCTGGGAGACTCGTCATCTGGTTTTCCCTTGATACTTATGGAAATGTGGGGACACCACTACTTTGAAAGCTTTCCGGAGTCTGCCTCTGGAATTGGAGAAGTGGGGGTCATTGGAAGAATGACTTTCTGTGGCCAACAAGACATACCTGCCAAGACTGCATCATCTGATGGGGTGAGTCTGCGATCGCTCTCCAGGTCAATCTGGATGACATTGCAACTTGTAGGGCATGACTCACAGCCTGGACCGTGCTGTAAACGTTGGAACTGTCAAAGGATAGAATCCTTCCAACCTTCTCCGGGGTCAAGGCCTGCTGGGTCTCTTTCTCTCTACATCTCAGCCAGCCCTTCATGGACAAGGCAGGCTTTGAATACGAACATTGAAATGCATTCATCCCAAACTGCTCCATGCTAAGCAATAGTGACTGGTAAGTGCCATAGTCTGCCTTTTTCTGAGTCTGCCTCAAGAATGTCAAAGATCCATGAATGAACCTGAGATATCGAGAGTTGTAAATCATTGTCAAGATGGAGTCATCAGTAAAGGCTGCAATCCAAACTTTCTCCAAAATTGGTTTATTTTGGTGGTCCATATACCACCATACTGATTCTACAAACACCATGGTTTGAATGTTCAATTTGTAAAAAGTAACATTGACTTGTCTCTGCAAGAGAAACTTTAACAGATCAACACTCTCTTTCTTGACAGATGGTTTATTGGACCAATCCAGCTCTGAGATGCTTTTCGAAGAAGCGACACAAAGACCGTTCCTGATCATCAGATCCGTGAAGGAGCTCGTGAATCTTTCTCCATCGTCGTCGTCAGTTGTGAGGAGGCTGATCCAGGTCCACTTGAAGTGCAGAAGTAGCTTAACCATCCCCAAGTGAGCGGGCTCTTGTTTGGGGATGAAGCGGTAGGGAAAGGGGTACTGAGTTTTGTCTTTGAGAGCTTGATTGACAGGACCATAACCAACCTAAAAAGAAAAGGAAGAAAACAGGCTGTTTCCCCCCAATGCATTCTCTATCTATTCTGATGTTCCAGTCCAGACCAAGTGTGGTTTGCAGCCCAATCAGGAAGGGCCTTCTGCCACTGGAATGAGCATTCCTGTAGCATCCCACACTTCCCAGTTGTTGCGGAAGATGAGGAACTGGAGTGTGCGGGCCAACTGCTGCTGGAAGAGGGAAGAGGCTGGCTCCACACACAGCAGGTGCCCCTTGCCCCAGGTAGGATCACGCAGGGGGAGGAAGGAGGTGGGGAGGGGTGGAATGAGGCAAGGGGCGGAATGGGGAGGGGAGAGGCAGGAAGAGGGCAGGCCCAGCAGCAGTGGCAGTGAGGAGATGGAAAGCAGGAAGGTTCGGTGACCCTTCCCAGGCCTGATCCACGTTCACAGGTCCACACAGACAGGCACAAGCAATGGCATTGTTGCAGGCCCACATTGACCCACCAGCCCACTGGAGCTTACCCAGGAGAATGGAACAAATGTTCCCCTTAGGGGTTCCCCAGAGGGCTCCATGTTGGCTCCTCTGCGTGGCCACCTGGGGGGTTAGGTAGGATTGCGCTGCTAAACCCATTACGGAGGTTACCATTCAGCACAGAATCATGGCCACTGTACTTGAAATTCACCTCCTCCAGCTTATCGTGAGTCCAGGGTTTTCATTAGCAACCAGGGAGTGATCTTCCCCCTGGAACTCTGAGAATCTCTCCCCAGGTGCACTGCAAAGAAAAACTTTGCTTATGTGTCGGGGGAGGCTGAGGTCAGGCCTTTGGGGCAGATCAGCTCAGGGACAGAGCTTGCTAGTGAGACTCCTCGTGGAGCGCAGGGTTTGTCGCAGGGTTCCCAGCATCCATCAAATGCATATCTACTCAGAAGTAATTCACAGCCCAGTCCTCACATGGCCTTGCCCTGGTGTAGGCCTCCCGTGCAGCAAATATCCCTTGAGGCACGTTGGCACCAACCTGAGAGTTGGCCACACCAGCAGAACCATGTGTGCCAGCCTGTAGGTGCCGGATCCAGACCCTCTGCCAGGCAGAGCAAGTCGGATTGCACCAGGTGGGTGCAGGGGGTGGGGGAGGGGCTGTGGGGACATCTGGGGATGTTTTTTGGTGTTGTGGGCTGAAGGGGACAGTATCAGGCCTGGGAGGGGAGGGGCGCCATGTCCTAAGTCCTACTCCTGGGCTGAGCAGCCCTAACCCAGAGGCTTGGATTTGCGCCAGCTGAATAGTAGTAGCCCTTTAGGGCAGGCTGTGGAGAGATGCTGGGCAAAATATCCCCTTACCCTGAATTGACCTCCAGCAGCCTCCTCCCCTGCGCTGGATACAGTGGCCTGACGGCTTACCTTAAAACCTATTGTGACAATCCCTCATTCTTCAAGGTCCAGACCTCTCTGAAGAGACTGTCAAGTGGAACTGCTGTCAAGAAGCCTCTCCCTTGCCAGGATTCCTACCTGTGGGATTTTGTAGATGCTCAACATGCTGGAAATCTGGTTGGAGATTCCAGAATCAGCCCCGTCAAGGACAGCCACCAGCTTCCTCCGTTTTCCACACTTGTAATTGGGAATATTCTTCTGCCCGGTAGTCAGCAGATCAATCATGGCCTCATAAGTCAGCCTTGCATTGAAAAAGTTGTCGTAAATATTGTAGCCAAGAGTGATGTTGGGCAAGAGCCTGGGATTCTGGTTGATGTCATGAGCTGCAAATACGAATGGCAAGAAGGACCAGAGATATGAACCTTCGGGACTGCAGCAAAACAATACGTTACATTTTGATCTTCCACTCTATGAAGGCACAATTGCTTCTTTACTGCAAGACCTTTTCCAGACACTTATTTTACTCTTCGAACAATAGTAATATTATGCCATTGTGCAAATGGATGGTAAAGCTACAACTGGATTATTGCATACAGTTCTGGTCGCCACATCTCAAAAAAGATATAGAGTTGCTGGGAACGGGGCAGAAGAGTGTGCTGAAAATAAGTATAGGGCTGGGGCACCTCCCTTATGAAGCAAGACTGCAGCATTTGGGGCTCATCAGTCTTGAAAAAAGGCGCCCGAGGGGTAGAGTCAATAGAGCAATGTTCTTTTCCTTTTCTTACAACCCCAGAATGAGGGGACATACACTAAATGTCAGTGTTGGGAGAGTTAGACGAGATAAAAGGAAATACTTTTTTACCCAGTGGGCAATTAAGCTGTGGAACTCCTTGCCACAGATACGTGGTGATAGTATCTGGCCTAGATGCCTTTAAAAGGGGATTGGCCAGATATCTGGATGAAAAGTCCTTCATGGGCTATATGCCATGATGGGTTGTGCAACCTCTTACGTTAATAGGAGGCTATTTCAGAATGCGAGGTGCAAGGGTGTGGAAACAGGATGCAAGCATCTTGCTGTCTCCTGGGCTCCCTGAGGACCCTGGTGGGCCACTGTGAGATACAGGAAGCTGGACTAGGTGGGCCTTTGGCCTGATCCAGCAGGGCTCTTCTTCTGTTCTGATGTACCCTATGCAGACTTCCAGCCTGCTCCAAAGTGGCTCTTGTGTGGTGGTTTGGGACTGAGACCTGGAGAATCCAGGTTGAAATCCCCGTTCAGCCAGGAAGCTTCCGGGGTGACGCTTGGGCCAGACACGATTCTTTCCGAACCACCTTTCCACCACTGACATGGCTGTGCCAAGGGGACAAGTGCTGCATCCTGCAATCGACCGGCAGTCATGGAGGCCTCCTCAAGGTAAGGGGATTTTTGTTCATTTACCTCAGAGCTGCATTGCCCTTAACCCAGTGCTGGAAGGTTAGTTAGGATTCTACCCTCAGTCTCACCTTACACACAGGGCGCAATCCTGCACTGAGTTAGGCCGGCCTAGGCAACCATCTCCAGCTACACTGACTGTCTTCATAAGCCATTAGGAGGGCAGCCAATCAGTTCCAGGGCCTTCCCAGCAAGAAGCAGCAGCTCCCCAAAGCCTGTCTGATGATTTGAAAAGCAAAGAGGGTTGAAAAGCAAAGAATGTAGCCCAACTTCTGCCAGAGGTGCGTGATGGTTCTATCAGACATCACCATCCAAAGAAACGCGCCAAGCTGTGCACTAGCTGGGCATGTCGTGTCCCTCCCAATTCTTCCCCTTACGGCAGAAGAGAACAAAAGAGGAACAGAAGTGACAGATTCCAGGTACCAGCAATACGGACAGTCCCTGGTAAATAAGGATCATGGCACAGCCAAAGAAGCAGAAAGGAATTTCAATCCTTTCAATTTCAATTTCAATTTCAATTGACTGAATCAATCAATCAATCAATCAATCAATCAATCAATCAATCAATCAATCAATCAATCAACGCATGACTACTTACCGAGCAAAGACATCAAAAGGAGGCCTGGAGAATACATTTGATTTAAGATTATTGTTTGGTGTAGATATGATTGCAGCAATTAGGTAGTCACCTGGCTTGTAAAAATTAAATGGGTTCGTTCTATCACCCGTCCAACTAAATGGGCATTTTTTCTTCAGCACCCCGCATGGAGCATGGAGCAGTAGCAGTAGCATGAGCAGCAGTCTCACTCTGGGTGTGCCTCCTGTGGACATGAGCGCATGTACCATGACTTCCCGCTGCTGCCAATGCAGTCCCTTCAAGGCAAAGCCCTCTTCGAAAAGCAGGGAGGTTGGGACTAATACAGGTGGAGTCCAGGCAGAGCTTCAGATCAGCAGAGGCTGATGATGGTAAACCTCACAGCGACAGAGTCCCCCCCTCCCCTGCATTGCAGCCCAGACTCTCACTGGTGCAGGGCAGATGTAGTCACCATACCAGTCCTTCCGCCCTGGGAGCAAGATGTTGCATCATGTTGCTTTGGATTCTGAGGTTTCCTATTTTCAAAGGCAATCTCTGGAAGGATCCCAACAGGCTTTCTGCAAGAATCGGAAATCATAATGGTTTGGATAATTATAAGGGACAGAATCACTTTGGCTCCATGCGCAGGTGGACAGCTGGAGAAAATATGTTTGCGTGTTTCACCAGTCCTCCTCCCACAACTTTCTTAGGTCATTCAGAGGGCAGCTCAGTGAAGAAATACTTTCAACAGTCTAGGTCAGTGGTTCTCAAACTGTGGGTTGGGACCCACCAGTGGGTTGAAAACCATTTCAGGCATGTCACAAAGCACATACTGCAGCCAAGTCTAGGTTCGTGGTTCTCACACATTGAGCATCAAGACTCCCTTTTTAGAATGGCAATCTGTTGGGATCCCCAGGAAGTGACATCATGGCTGGAAGTGACATCATCATGCAGGAAACTTCTTAACACCCCCATCTGACAAAAATCAAACAAATTAAGGAAGTAAATTAAAAGTTGACAATAAGTGCACGATTTAATTTTTTTTAAAATAAACAACCTCCCTAGCAGTTGCTTGTCTGTTTTTAAAAATCCCCAAACTTTTAACATTTCATTTTTTCATTTGATGCTGCCATTACAAGTCTGTCCTTTTAACAAGTTACTCAGGATACTCTTTTAACTATGATCTTCCTATAGAAGTGGGGATAGGATTGCAGCCTTTGGGAGCATATTTCAGGCCATTCCGAGGCAAGGACAGGTGGGAGGGCCGAAGGCAAAGCAGCTCTGCTCGCCCCACTGACGTACAGCCCGCAGAGATCTGGGCTGCAGCGTCACACGATCTGCTTGCTGTGCTGGCACGGGGACCCCCAATGTGCGAGGCCCAAGGCGACGACATTGGTCACATTGGCTGAAGGCCGGCTTTGTTTGCTCAAACATGACCTGAGTGCAAGGAAAAGATCGCAAACTGGCCTTCTGGCCGCATTTCCCTGATGGCTGGTGCGAAAGGTGACGCGCCTTTCAGTGCAGCCAGGCTGCTGCAGTGTGCCGGTGGCCTCACTACACGGTGACCCCAGGGCTGGAATGTCAGTGCAGGGGTAGGTAGGGTGGGGGAGGAACGGGGCAGAGGCCTGGGTGGGGAGGGGACAGATCAAGGCCAGGACGGGGGTGGAATCGCTGATGGTGCTGATATACCCTGTTCCCAGTGGTGTCATTCAAATGATTTAGGAACAGGAACTCACTTTTGATTGGCACTTGTCGGGAACCCGGAACCAGCCATGGAGTCCGTTAGGATCCAGAATGCCCGTTTTGGTCCGTTCCCCCTGAATGACATCACTGCCCCCTAGGAATCCGGAGTCGCTCCCTTTAACCCTCTGACTGCCGGCCAACCAAGAAGAAAAGCTCTTTGCAGAGGAATTGGGAGGGGGGAGGAGTGAGAGTGAAGTGGGCGGAGTCAGCCCTAATTTTAACTAATGGAACTGAGTTCCCCCGTGTTCCCCCTGCATGACATCACTGCCTGTTCCTGATCCTCCTTCCGAGGTCTGTTCAGGACCTGCAAAAGAACTGATGCAGGTCCATTCGGATGGTGTTTGAATGGCAGAGGCTTACCCCAGGCAAGGGAGCAAATGTTCCCTTACCTGGGAGAGACCAGCGGGACTTCCCCCTCGCAGGAACCCACTTTTTCTGGACTGGGTTACACTGTGGTTTTTTAAAACACAGGATTGGGCTGAAATAATAAAAGAATTATTATTTTATTTATTAGTTATTTGATTTTTATCCGGAGGCACTCAAGGTGGCATTACAATATAAAAGGTACAATATAAACATTAACATTAAAAAGCAATTAAAAACAATGTTAAAAACAATACAATTAACAAAATTAAAAAAACCAGATACAATTTAAAAAACAACATGCCCAGTGGATCATAAAATCAACTATAAAAACACACAAACCAGCCAGCCAGGCAGCCAGCCAGCCTGTCAACAGTTAAAAGCTTTTTGAAATAAAAAGGTCTTCAGCCCCTGCCGAAAAGAGGGAGCAGTTCTCAATTCTAAGGGGAGGGTGTTCCAGAGTTGGGGGGTCACCACCAAGAAGGCCCTCTTCCTGGCCGCCACCCCTCTCACTTCTCCTGGTGGCGGCACAGTCAGAAGGGCCCCCCCAGATGATCTAAGAGTACGGGTTGGATTGTATGGAAGGAGGGGGTCCCTCAAATACCCCGGACCCGAGCCGTAAAGGGCTTTAAAAGTCAAAACTCGCACTTTGAATTGGGCCCGGAACAGAACCGGCAGCCAGTGCAGTCGCCGAAGCAGCGGCTCGACAGAGTCAAACCGACGTGCCCCAGCAACCACCCGAGCCGCCACATTCTGTACTAATTGTAATTTCCGGACCGTCTTCAAAGGCAGCCCCACGTAGAGCGCATTGCAATAATCTAATCTAGATGTCACTAGGGCATGGGTCACTGTGGCCAGGTCCGCACAGCTCAGGTACGGCCGCAGCTGGCAAATCAGCCGAAGCTGAGCAAAGGCTCCCCTGGCCACAGCCGCCACCTGGGGCTCCAGGTGTAGCTGTGAACCCAGGAGAACCCCCAAGCTGCGAACCTGCTCTTTCAGAGGAAGTGCGACCCCATTCAGAGCAGGACGATAGTCCAATACCCGAGCTGTGGATTTCCGAACCAAAAGCACCTCTGTCTTATCCGGGTTTAATTTCAGCTTGTTCGCCCACATCCAGCCCCCAACTGCCTCCAGACAGCAATCCAGGACCTCAACCGCCTCCTCACAATCAGGGGGAAAGGAGAGATAAAGTTGGGTGTCATCAGCATATTGATGGCACCCCACTCCAAACCCCCGGATGACCTCTCCCATCGGTTTCATGTAGAAGTTAAACAGCATGGGGGATAAGACGGAACCTTGCGGCACACCAAACCTGAGAGGTCGGGGTGCCGAGCAAGCGTCCCCCAGCACCACCTTCTGGGATCTGTCAGCCAGGAAGGAGCGGAACCATTTCAAAACAGTGCCTCCAAGCCCCAGCCTGGCCAGCCGACCCAGAAGGACACCATGGTCGATGGTGTCGAAAACCGCCGAGAGGTCCAGCAGGACTAACAGGGTCGCACTTCCCCCGTCCATCCCCCGGCGAAGGTCATCCACCAAGGCGACCAAGGCAGTCTCCGTCCCGAACCCCGGCCTGAAGCCAGATTGGAATGGGTCCAGATAATCCGTTTCCTCCAGTACCCTCTGAAGCTGGGATGCCACCACCCGCTCAATCACCT
Source organism: Lerista edwardsae (assembly GCA_029204185.1). Classification (NCBI taxonomy): domain Eukaryota; kingdom Metazoa; phylum Chordata; class Lepidosauria; order Squamata; family Scincidae; genus Lerista; species Lerista edwardsae. The sequence continues at coordinate 13,897 of JAJKFI010009220.1, forward strand.
TGCCCAGAAATGGGATATTCGAGACTGGCCGAAAGTTGTTTAAATTTGTGGGATCCAGGGAGGGCTTCTTCAGGAGGGGGTGAACCATCGCCCGCTTCAAAGCAGGCGGGAGCACCCCCTCCCTCAGAGATGAATTCACCACCCGCCCCGTCCACTCGGCCAGCCCTCCCTGGGCAGCTCTAATTAGCCATGCCGGGCAAGGGTCGAGCGGGCAGGCAGCAGGTCTCACACTCCAGAGAATCCTGTCCACATCCTCAGGCTCTACAAGCTGAAAAGAATCCCAAATGGTAGGATAGACAGGTTCCCCGGGGACATCACTAGATATGCCCACAGCGGCGTCCAAGTCATGTCGAATCTGATCGACCTTCTCTGCAAAATATTTTGCAAACTCGTCACAGCGAGCCTCCGTGTGCTCCTCCCCCCCAGCAGGGGGGGGGCGAGATGTAAAAGACTACGGACCACACGGAAGAGCTCAGCCACACGGAAGATTCTCAGAATAAGAGAATCACTGATAACTGATAACACTCCCCATCCCAAAGTCCATCTGATAGTTTAAATATGGGATGGAATTCCCTTCAGCACAAGAAGAACGCCACTGGATTTGGTCAAGGCCCATCTAGTCCAGCTTCCTGGATCTCACAGTGGCCCACCACATGCTTCAGGGAGCACAGAAGGCAACAAGATGCCTGCATGTCATAGCCACTCCCCTGCATCTGGCATTCTGAGGTAAATATACTGGTGGCCAGTCAAGGTTCTCCTTTGACAACCGCCAGAACCAGATGCTCCTCTTCAGACATGTACTCATAGGAACATAGGAACAGCCCTGCTGGATCAGGCCAAGGGCCAGTCTCGTCCAGCTTCCTGTATCCAGCTTCCAGTGGCCCACCAGATGCCACATAAACAAGTTCCTTGCATCTTCTTGCCACTCCTATGCACCCAGTACTTGAAGGTGCCCTATGTCTAAAATAAGGAGGTTGCACCGCCCATCATGGCCTGTAGTATGCCACAGGACCCAGTGGACCCACAGAACCTAGATCATTTGACACCCCCCATATGGCAACATTATACAGTATGTAAATCTATCTGAGAGATAGTTATAGTTATGACACATGGGTTAAATAAATGATAATAATGGCCAGAAAATCAAAGCAGTGACTATTTCCCCACAAGCGATGGATGAAGGTCAGTGCCCTCCCCTGCTATGGCTCCCCTGCACATACAGTAGTACCCAATGATATACTGCCCCTGCCCCTGGAGGTTCAATGTGGCCATCATACATAATGGGCGCGATCCTCACCAACTTTTCAACACTAGGTGAAGGGCAATGCAGCTCTGAGGTTAGGGAACAAACATTCCCTTACTTTGAGAAGGCCTCCATGTCTGCCCCCCACAACTGCAGGATGCAGCACATGCCCCATTGGCACAGCTCTGTTGGGGCTGGAAAGTGGGTTAGGATTGTGCCCAAAGTTACACAAGACAGTAATGTTTTCACCTTCTTTGTTTTTTGACCATAACATTTGATAGAATGACACTTTTCCCCCCCATTGAATTCCTCATGAACTTCCACATTAAATAGCATGCAACATGACGGCATTATCCATTAAAAACATGATTTTTTAAAAATAGCAATTTTTACATTTTTTTTAGTTTTTAGGCCATAGCTTTTGATAGAATAAAGATGTTACACTCTGTTTTTTTCATTGACTTCCTCAGGAGATTCCACATCCAATGGTATATGACATGACAGCATTATTCCGTAAAAACGTGACTTTTTAAAAAAAAAATCACGCTTTTTACATTAAAAGTTTTTATTTTTGTTTTAGTTTTTTGGTCCTAACTTTTGATAGAATGATAATATTACATTTCAAGTTTTTCCCCATTGAATTCTGGGTGAAATTTCACATCGAACAGAATATAGCAAGATGGTATTACCTTTTGAAATAGCAATTTTGATCCCTAGGGGTGTCAACCCCCTGTACCCACGCACCCCGCTAGGAACACCACTAGGAACATAAGAAGAGCCCCACTGAATCAGACCCAGGCCCATTTAGTCCAGCTTCCTGTATCTCACCGGGGCCCACCAAGTGCCTCAGGGAGCACACAAGACGTCTGAAACTTGTTGCCACTCCCCTGCATCTGGCATTCTCTTTGACAGACACCAGAACCAGATGCTCCTCTTCAGACATGTACTCATAGGAACAGCCCCACTGGATCAGGTGAAAGGCCCATCTAGTCCAGCTTCCTGTTTCTCACAGTGGCCCACCAGATGCCCGAGGAGCACACAAGACAACTAGATTCCTGCATCTCGTTGCCACTCCCTTGCATCTGGCATTCTGAGGTTGCTTACTTCAAAAGCATGACGGTTGCATTAATCATCATAGACTGTAGCCTGTGATGGACTTTTCCTCCAGAAGTCTGTCCAGTCCCCTTTAAAGGGCACCTAGGTAGACTTACCATAATTTTTAGAGTTGAAACTGGGACCAAGTGGAGTATCACCAGGTATGGTGTGTGTGTCCATCCTGTTGGGGGAACCTGTGCCCCTGTCAGGCAATTTGGAGCTAGTTTGTTGGGTATGTGTTTGTCCCCAGACCCCCATCTCCCTCCCTCCCTCCCTCCCGCCACACAAGAAAAACTTGTGTCTCAGTGAGAATCACACAAAGTCTAAAAAATTGCAATGTAAGGTATTTGAGAAGAGCGAGCCTACCCGTCCCACCAGCCAGGGAGAATGAGAGACATTCACTTGGTGGAACCTGGCAGGCTGCAGAGAAAAGGGGAGATGGCCCCCCAAAGCGGTAGTCCTATCCACAGCAGAGTAAGTTCCATTGACTATAATGGGACTTCCTTCTGAATAGAGATGCATCAAATTGGGACCCAGGTTAATTTATTTAGCAGGCAGTCCAGAGAGAGAGAAGGGGGGGAATGCAGCCCACCAAGTGAATAAGAAGGGCCTAAGAAGGGGTTGTGACTTGGGGTATGTGGCACATTTGGGAAGGGGGCCATTTCTCTCAGGGTTTGCTGGAAGTTTCTCACAGCAGTCTTGTTGAGATAGTTGGAAGCGTAGGAGCCAAGGAACTCCCAGCAGAGAGCCAACTACCAGCAGAGGAGCAGCGTGCCCTGCATGCAACTGGAAGGGCCGGCCCCTTCCAGGAACAGGAGTGAAGTCAACCCCCGCCTCAGGAAGTTGTAGGAGGAAAAAACGCCAAGGACACGCACAGCTTTCCTTCACCACAGTGTATTGAGCCAGGCTCGAAGGTACAGAAGAAAAGTAACTCAAAACAGACAGGGCTCCACCCAGGGAAACCGCATAGACATGTATACAGCACAACTCACTTTGTCAGAGTGCTCTATAGTCGGCCAGAGTGCTTCACTGCTCTCTGTCCCTAACCCCCAAAGAAAGAGGTGGCCCAGCTCTACCTTTATGCTAGATTGGTCCAATCATGGGCTGTTGCTGGGGAGTGGAGAGGCCAGTCAGGTGCCGGTCTCTGCACATGACCCTTCTTACACCTGCAGGTGTCCTGGATCAATGTCATCTGCAGGAAAGACTCTGCTCTTTGCAAGAGCCGGAAGGCCTTTTTTACAGTGGCCAGAAACCTTGGTTCAGGCCACGAGGGCCTTTATATGGCATGGCCCAGAAGCTCACTCTTGCTTAATTCGTAACAAGTCTCTCTCATCTCCCTGCTTGTTGTCAGGTGTAAAGCAGGTGCCAGGCCTGAAGTGTCAGCAGGCAACAAGCAGGTAAAGGCCAGATGGCGGCTGTGTTCCAGGTGTGAAAATGGTTGGAGGTACCCCCAGCGCTAAGGTGTGGCACCCACCAGCTCACCTCTTGCCACTCAGGAAGGAGACGTTTGCGTTCTGCACCAAACAAGCGCTAGCCTGCCTGGGTAAGGCCAAGGATCATGCTGTGGCACTGCCTTCCCCCCACCCCTGCATCCCACTCAGGCCTGCTGGGGGGAGAGACCAGAGTTATAGAGGGAACCTGGAGGGGGAGGGAGAGAGAGAGAGAGAGAGAATATTACCCCGATGGGAGGGGAAGCCAAAATACATGCTCTTAAGATGGGCCCACTGGTCCTGTGTGCACTTACCCAGGAGGAATTCTAATGGAGCTGAATGGGATTCTAATACTGGTGGATAAGCGCGCATAACATGGCACTGGGAGGCTGCAGTGCCTTGGCTCCCTGGCTTGCCACATGGAACACAAACACAGGCACCCATGCACATGCGCCTTTGAATGCCCCTGCACCCCAGTCCTCCCCTGCAGTTTCTTCCTCATCTCACTGGCACTCACACTCATCTAACCAAGTGCTTTTCCCCTTTGCAGTTTTGGTGCCTCTCTTTCAACCAAGGGTGGCCAACCCACAACACATCATGTGCTACTTTGGATGTAGAAAGTCTGGAAGGTGCCACTCCCCCGTAATGTTAGCATCACCTCCCATGGTTGTCAGAAATGATATAACATTATGCAAATTATTTCTGCACACCTTAAATAAACTATTTTGAATAAAAAAAGAGAAACATAGTGCTAATGTAAATAACTTTCACTGTTCCTGAAACTAACAGAAAAAGTACAAATATTTCAGTCCCCTGGCTCCTGGATGCAGAGAGAGCGAGCAAAGTACTGAGCACACAGGGGGTGTTGGCTGCTGCTGCTGCTACTTTTGGATCTGAAAAAGATCAGTCCAGCTGAATGTGAGACCCTGGATGCCTCCCCAAGTCTCACCAGCATCCATTCCCGATTCCATTCCTGAGATTAATGACCGCCTCCCCTCTCCATTCACACACATCCCACATTTTGGAGCTGAAAGTAGCCCAGCTGAAAAGCCTCCACAGCTGCATGCTTACTTACTCCTCGGTTGACTCCTGACTTCCAAAAGCAAAGAAGCACACACTGTAGTGCTCCTCTCAGCAGTCTTTGGCTGGCCTCCTCGTGTCCACATGCAAAGCAGCATCGCTTTAGTGTCCCTCCCACCTCTGCTTGGCAATCCTCCTATGTCTTCCTGATGAACAACAAAAATGCACTTCCACTTTAAATGGCAGGTCAAACCAGGATAGACCTTCAAACCAGGTGGGACCCTGGGACAACCTTCCTAAACTGGGATAATCCCGGTCAAAACTGGATGTCTGGTAAGACTACACCTGGCCATTACCACCTCCTCTGGAGTTCCATAGATTAATTACCCTCTGTTTATAAAAATTAAAAAATTGTATTGACCACTTCTCCAGCCCAGCCAACAACTCAGGGAGCACCTAACCAAGTGCCTGCATCCTGTTGCCATTCCCTTGCATTCTGAGGTAGCCTAACCTAAGGAGATTTTAACACCCTTCATGGCTTGTAGCCCACAATGGACATTTCCTCCGGAAAACTGTCCAATCCCGTTTTAAAGGCAACTAGCCCAGATACAATCCACCACCACCTGTGGCAAGGAGTGGCACAGCTTAAGTACCCGCTGGGTAAAAAATGTACTTCCTTTTCTCTGTTCTCACTCTCTAAACTCAATTTTGGTGGACCTCCCCTGGTTTTGGGGTTGTGAGAGAGGGAAAAGAACATCCCTCCATCCACTTCATCCATCCCAAACATAGTTCTGTACATCTGAGGGCACAACCCTAACCCACTTTCCAGAACTGGGCTAAGGGCAATGGAGCTCTGAAGCAAAGAAACAAACATTCCCTGACCTTGAGGAGGCCTCCTTGACTACTAATCAAGTGCAGAGATCAGAACGTGCCCCATTGTCACAGCTATGTCCGTGCTGGAAATTTGGTTGGGATTGTGCCCTCCATCAGGCCCCCTCAGGCACCTTTTTCCTAGGCTGAAAAGCCCCAAACACTGCAGCCTTTCCTCATAAGGCAGCTGCCCCCACCCAGTAATCATTTTCCTCGCTCTCTTATGCACCTTTTCCAGTTCCAATATTTTCTTTTTGAAAAGATCTGGTGACCAGAACTGTCCGCCGTACTCTAGATGTGGCCTTACCATCTATTTGTACAATGGCATAGGAATAATGGCCGTTTCATTACCCCGAGCATGGAATTGGCCTTACTCAGCGCTGGCGCACACTGCACCAATGCCATCATCGAGTTGCCCACTAGTACCCCAAGATCTCTCTTCTGAGCTGTCATAGACTGCTCAGAACTCATTATTCTATATGTGAAGTTTTGCTTTTATGCCCCAGTGTGCATCACTGTACACTTGTCTACATGGGCAGCGCAGTCGTACCCGCAATGCAGCATCAATGCTACATCATTTGCGCCAACATGGGGGCCACCAAGCGGTAGGCACAAGTAGCGTAGGCCTGAGAGCGCCAACAGGGAGCCTCCCTCATGCCGGCCAAATTCGGGCAGTGCAAGGGAGGTTCTGGGAGGGTGGGGCATTCCTGGGCGGGGGGAGGGAGGGCTGCAGCGTGTCGGCAGGCGTGCTGGCCCAAGGTGGGGGCAGGCTCTGAATTCGGCCACAAGGCTGAATCCAAGGCCTCTTCCTGAGGCCATGTGGGCCCAGTTTGGGCCGCGCAGTCTCCTCAGATCTGCGCCTGCTGTTTAGCAGGTGCAGATGGAGAAATGCACTGGGGAGGCTGGAGCTTCCCCTCCGGTAAGGGCCCTACACAGCGTAGGAGATGGCACTGACCGGCCAGCCTCCCCAGTCCGGTGCTGCCTTGGATGGCGCCCTGAGACTCATCTGCCATTGTGCTGATCATTCCTCCAGTTGGGAGAGAGATTTCTGGAGCCCTTCACAGTCCCTTCTGATTTTCACCACCCAGAAAAGTTTTGTGTCAGCTTCTGAAGTTCATAGGGTCCATGAAACAAGACAGGTTCAAAAATAGACACTTGACTTCTCCCACATCCTATTGACCTTTTCAAAGAAGTCTAAAAGGTTCAGGAGGCAAGACCTACCCTTACAGAAGCCATGCTGACTTTCCTTCAGCAACACTTGTTCCTCTATGTGTTTCAGGATTTTATCTTTGATGTGGCATTCTACCATCTTACCCAGAACAAACAACGCTTAAAGAGAGGAGGCCTTTACAAACAAAAAAAGGGGGTTTCTATCAGCAAAACACAATGTGGAAAGATGCGGTTGAGCTTCAAGTGAGGGGCAGTGGAGTAGCAGTCAGAGAGGCCTCGTCCAGAAAAGAGAAGGTTTGTTCCCTTACCTCAGAGGGGCATTGCCCTGCCCCAGTGCTGGAAGTTTGGTTATTATAGTGCCCTCTGTTGCTTACTAGAGAGCGTTTTCTTCTCTGAGGGGCAGCTGAGCAGCCGCAGTTCAGCAGCTGAGTAAGAAAAGATGGAGGTGGTCAACTGGCCCATTAGGAAATGGTGGAGGTGGACCGAATCTGCTGCCTGAGCTCCCAACTGCACCTCATTGGAACATCATCAACAATGTATGTCAGATACAAATTCATAGACTGTATTTCTTCTCTTCTTCAATGTTGGCATAGACCAATGTTTCTCAAACTATGGGGACCGACTAGGTGGGTCACGAGCCAATTTCAGGTGGGTCCCCATTCATTTCAATGAGCATTTCATTGTTCACAGAGTCGATACTGTCATGGTATGGGTCTGGGGAATTATGACAGATCTGTACTTTTACAGGCTACTGTACTATGGATATGCTTTTAATTATTGTACTCCTAGATAAGTGTGGATAGGATGCCTTTGGGATGTTTGTGGATTTCTTAAAACAGATCAGAAACTGCTTGGGAGGGTTAGGAGGGTCCCATAGTTTAAACAACTTTTAAACGTGTCCTTATTGGAAACTTTTAGGTTACTTTCTTAATTTGTTTGATTTTTGTCATATGGGGGTGCTGAAAACTTTCTTGCATGATGATGTCATTTCCTGTAGATCCCAACAGGTTGTTGCTCTAAAAAGTGGGTCTTGAGGCTAACCTGTTTGAGAACGGCTGACTTCAACTGTTTCAAGTATTTCTTCACTGAGCTGCCCTCTGAATGACCTAAGAAAGTTGTCGGAGCAGGACTGATGTGGCGTGCAAACATATTTTCTCCTGCTGTACACCTGCGCATGGAGGCACATGGAGAGCCCAGGATGTTGCCAAAGTGATTCTGCCCCTCATAATTATCCAAATCATTATAATTTCTGCTTCTTTCAGAAAGCCTGTTGGGATCCTTCCAGAGATTGCCTTTGAAAATAAGAAACCTCAGAATCAAATGTAACATGTGGCAACTTCTTACACTTGAGTCTGGAAGGACTGGTGAATAAATCTGCCCTGCATCAGTGAGAGAGTGGGCTGAGATTTAGGGGAGGGGGGACTCTGTTGCTGTGAGGTTTACCATCATCAGCCTCTTCAGATCTGAAGCTCTGCCTGGACTCCACCTATATTAGGCACAACATCCCTGCTTTTTGAAGAGGGCTTTGCTTTGAAGGGACTGCCTTTGCAGCAGTGTGCAGTCATGGTACATGCGCTTATGTCCACAGGAGGCACACCCAGAATGAGACTGCTGCTCATACTTCTGCTGCTGCTCCAGGCTCCGTGTGAGATGCTGAAGACAAAATGCCCATTTAGTTGGACGGGTGATAGAACGAACACATTTAATTTTTACAAGCCAGGTGACTACCTAATTGCTGCAGTCACATCTACAGCAAACACTGTTCTTCAATCACATGAGTTCTCCAGGCCTCCTTTTGCTGTCTTTTCTGGGTAAGTAGTCATGCGGTGATTGACTGATTAAACTTCCTTTCTGGCTTTGTTTACCAGGGGATCCTTGTTTACCAGGGGCTGTCCTTATTGCCTAGTTGTTGGAATCTGTCAATTATGTTCCTCTTTTGCTCTGTTCTGCCATAAGGGAAAGAATTGGGAGTGCAACTCTAGTGCAAAACTTGGAAGGGTTCTGCGAATTGTAATGTATGGTAGAATCATCCTGAAGTAGGAGGAAATCAAGCCAAGAAGGCAATTTCTCCAGGCCCCTGTCCCTTTAAGCTCAGGGGCCGTCAATTTGAGGTTTTGTTTCCTCGCTGTGCTTTCCTGTCCTGATGTTGCCCTGAAGGACAAAGTTGTTCCGAGCCCAACTCCCCTGATCCCAGCCGGCCCGGGATCCCCTCTCTGTGGCTTACCAAAGCAACGTTGAAGGAAAGAAATGCCAGCTGGACTTTGATGTTGCAGAAAGAGAAATGCATTTTACTCACATGTAGGACATCAGTAAAACGGACACATGTTACAATGCCTCCAAGGAGACCACAGAACTTGTGTAATTTGTACATTTTGGCTTGATCAGTTATACAGTTGAACAGTTGAATGTGGAAATGACAACAAATAAAAACATTGGCCAATTGTGACATCTAGATTAGAATATTGCAATGCGCTCTACGTGGGGCTGCCTTTGAAGACGGTCCGGAAATTACAACTAGTACAGAACGCGGCTGCTCGGGTGGTTGCTGGGGCACATCGGTTTGACTCTGTCGAGCTGTTGCTTCGGTGACTACATTGGCTGCCAGTTCTGTTCCGGGCCCAATTAAAGGTGCTAGTTTTGACTTTTAAAGCCCTTTACGGCTCAGGTCCGGGGTATTTGAGGGACCGCCTCCTCCCATATAATCCTCCCCATACTCTTAGATCATCTGGGGGGGCACTTTTGACTGTGCCGCCACCAGGAGCGGTGAGAGGGACGGTGGCCAGGAATAGGGCCTTCTCAGTGGTGGCCCCCCAACTTTGGAATACCTTCCCCTTAGAATTGAGAACTGCTCCCTCTTTGGTAATATTTCGGCAGGGGCTGAAGACCTTTTTATTTCAAAAAGCTTTTAACTGTTGACAGGCTGGCTGGCTTTCTTTTTATATTATGATCCACGGGGTTTGTTTTAGATTTTTATTATTTTAAAATTGTTTTTTAATTACTGTTTTTAATGTCAATATTGTATTTTAATTGTTGTAAGCTGCCTTGTGTGCCCAAGGGGCAGAAAGGCGGGGAATAAATTAAATTATTATTATTAATAATAGGCGATTTTGGTTATGTGAGACATTTGATTGGTGGTCTTTCTTTGCTGCTGCTCCCCCTCCCCTCTTGTGTGACCCCAACCAAGGGTCAGATGCAAACATAGGTACATTTAGATAATAATAGGGTTGGTGCATTCAAATACAAAAGCAGAAAGGAGACACTTACCCACAAGTGCTTCACACATTTGATTGCTTGATATCAATGCGGTAAGTACTTTAAGAGTTAGAATTTTTCCCTCCCCACCTTGATTCAATCACCTTGATAAAATGCTACTTTGGAGTGGCCGGAAGGGAGTTTGCATTTGAATAGTCAACTTTGGTGGGGAGACCTTTTGGCTTAGTCCAAAGAAGACTTTCCAGATTATTTTAGCTCCTGGGCAGTTTAGGATAGATTTAGGCTGAAATGGTCCTCGCAATGCTCTTGTTGTCAGGTATCAGATTTCAAGACCCTGAGGGAGGGAGACCTTGGAATGTCCCTCGGCACCAATTCTTAATGGTCTGCTATTTCCCTAGGATCACCTCTGTGACCTCCTTGCAGGATAGCAGCTCAGAACTTCCAAGATGAAATCCAAAATGGAGTTAGACCTGTACACGTTTTAAGGGAAGGAGAGGGTATTCTCAGCACTGCCCACCCCTTGATGGGGTCCATACCTGTTCCCATCACATCCTGGTCTTACCCCTTCACCTTTCCAGGTCCTGCATTATGTGCATCTGACCATCATGAGCATAGCAATCACCTATAGGCCAAAATAACCACAAGGGGGTACAGAGCCATGCTAAGGAGGCTCTCAACCATTGGGCTTTAGCCAAGAAGTGTTTTCCCACCAAGAGTTGCTGCTGGCTGCTTTTACTGTTGCCGGAACCTCGCTTGTTTGCTGGTTACTGGGCTACACTACAAGGGTGGTGTCCTGTAGTTCTTCAGTGGTTTCAGCTTGCATTGTTAGGTGAAAGGAGCATGGCGGTTGCAGCGTGGATGGGCTGTGTGCCTGCAGCCGGGAGAGAAGCTTGGTGGTTATAGCATGGCTGGGGAGCCAGGAGGAAGCATGGCAGTTTCTGAGGGAACCGAAGGGGGCGGGTCCTCCTACATCAATCCTGTTTCTCTGGCAGAGCTTTGGCTACATTCTCTGCTTTTCAACCATGTAATCCCCAGACAGGCTTTGGGGAGCTGATGCTTCTTGCTGGGAAGGCCCTTGAACTGATTGGCCGCCCTACTCTCTGCTTATGGGGACCATCAGTGTAGCTGGAGATGATTGCAAGGCAGGGAGTCTGTGGTGCTTTCAATCCCAGAATGAAATTCTTCCCAGCAGTCTTAAGTTTTCAGAGGTGGCAACACTTATGCTCCATTGATGAATACTGTTTTGGAAGGCAGTGTCAGCAGATTGCCATAGGGGTGGCTCAGGCACAACAGAGAGTAAGGAGAAAAATATCATCTCCAGCCAGCAGCTGCCTTGCGCTGGATACAGCATAGGCAACTTCGACTGCCTGCTCCAGTGCAACTTAGCATTGCACCTTCAGTTTCACATCTTTCTCACAGAAAATGATGATAGCGTAGAAGCAGCTGTGAGGCTTCAAAAGGCTTCAAGGTCGCAGAGCTCCAGCAAGGAATCACTCAGACAACAGAGATTAGGGTAGCAAGAACTTCTATGTTCTCAGAAGAAGGCTTCTTGCAGCAAAGAACAGCTAGCAGGTGCAGCAAAGCTCCTCCAACAGCAACACTTACATCTCCAGCAACTAACCACAGGTGTTTCTGGTCTTGATACAGCGGTGTCATCCAGCAACGAGCTGCCGGAACGCTAGGCGGGACGTACTGCCTGATTGGCTGCCCGTCTGTGACGTGTCGCCGCCTGCCCACCCGCCGCATGGGCACCCCTGGCTTCGGAGGGGGTGCCCGCTTGCCTGGGGTGCACGCCACGTGCCTGGGGAAGCAGCGGAGGGGCGCGCCAACCAAAGGGAGCTCGCGTGGCGGGCAGGCAGGTGGCGACACGTCACGGACAGCCTGTCAATCAAGTGGTAAGTCCCACCTAGCGTTCCGGCAGCTCATTGCCGGATGACACTACTGTCTTGATTAAATAGTCCCCAGCATCCAATCAGAGATCAGATGATCTCAGCACCAGGCTGAAGCTGAGTCAGAATGACTCAGCACATTACTGCTAGTCTGCTAGGCCTGAATGATTCAGCACTTTACCCCCTGAGTTGGTCTATTGTTAGGCCATTCCCCATTCAGGCCTGGGGACATCCAGGGACTTCCTTCAGTATCCCAACAGAAAATTATCAAGCAGAAAATTGTGGGGCGTGAGAACATTTTTCAAGTACAATTGCAGAGTGGAGTATTCCTAGTCCAGTCTAATGTGAGGTTACTTGAAAGTCTACACTAGGTGGGCAATGAAACCCATAATTGCAAGAACTCCTCTGCATTAATCCTGACTGTGTCTTAAGAACATAAGAAGAGCCCAACTGGATCAGGCCAAAGGCCCATCTAGTCCAGCTTCCTGTATCTCACAGTGGCCCACCAGATGCCTCAGGGAGCACACAAGACAACCAGATACCTGCATCTTGTTGCCACTCCCCTGCATCTGGCATTCTGAGATCCCTTACTGATAAAAGTATGGAGATTGAACTAAACATCATGGACTGTAGCCTGGGATGGATTTTTCCTCCTGAAATTTGTCCAGTCCCCTTTTGAAGGAGCCTAGGCCAGAAGCCTTGCTGATTTTACTTCCTTACTTTCTGATTTTTCTGTCCTGCTGATGTTACTGTTGAGGTCATGAACATTTTTTTTTCCACATTGCACAGGATGTGCAGAATTCCTGCTTTTGTCCTCACAACAACCCTGTGAGTGCAATCCTAAACTGGAGTTAGGCCGGCATAAGCTAAGCCAGCAAAGTTTGGCCAGCAGAAGGGAAATTGTAAAGCTCCTTTTGACCACTCTTTGAGCCAGGGAGGATGGCGCACATTGATGCCCTGGCCTCTGATGGTGTCCCTTGTGCTGGCCAAACGTTGCTGGCTTAGCTTATGCTGGCCTAACTCAGTGTAGGATTGCACCCTGTGTGTGAGGTGAGAGTGAGGGTACAATCCTAACTAACTTTCCAGCACTGGGTTAAGGGCAATGCAGCTCTGAGGGAAGTGAACAAAAATTTCCTTATGTTGAGGAGGCCACTCCCTTGCACCTGGCATTCTGAAGTAGCCTACTATTAACAGAAGGAGGTTGCAAAATCCATCATGGCCACGAAGGACTTTTCCTCCAGAAATCTGGCCAATCCCCTTTTAAAGGCATCTAGGTCAGATACCATCACCACCTCCTGTGGCAAGGAGTTCCACAGCTTAACTACTCGCTGGATAAAAAAGTATTTTCTTTTATCTGTTCTAACTCTCCCTATGTCCCCTGGTTCTGGTGGTGTGAGAAAAAGAAAAGAACATACCTCTATCGACTCTAGCCCTCCCATGTGTAATTTTATGTGTCTCAATCATGTCCCCCCTTGGGTGCCTTTTTTCTAGACTGAAGAGCCCCAAATGCTGCAGTCTTTCTTCATAAGGGAGGTGCCCCAGCCCCGTAATCATTTTCAGCACACTCTGCTGCCCCATTTCCAGCTCTACTATATATTTTTGAACTGTATGCAATAATCCAGTTGTTGTCTTACCATCAATTTGTACAATGGCATGATATTACTGTTGTTCTAAGAGTAACATAAGAGTCTGGAAAAGGGCTTGCAGTAAAAGAAGCAGTAATGCTTTCATTGAGTGGAAGATCAACATGTAACATATTGTTTCCTGCAGTTCCCATACTTCATATGTCTGGTCCCTTCTGCCATTAGTATTTGCAATTCGTGACATCAACCAGAATCCCAGGCTCTTGCCCAACATCACTCTTGGCTACAATATTTATGACAACTTTCTCAATGCAAGGCTGACTTACGAGGCCATGATTGATCTGCTGACTACCAGGCAGAAGAATATTCCCAATTACAAGTGTGGAAAACGGAGGAAGCTGGTGGCTGTCTTTGACGGGGCTGATGCTAGAATCTCCACCCAGATTTCAAACATGTTGAGCATCTACAAAATCCCACAGGTAGGAATCCCGGCAAGGGAGAGGCTTCTTGACAGCACTTCCACTTGACGGTCTCTTCAGAGAGGTCTGGACCTTAAAAATGAGGGATGGTCAGAATAGGTTTTAAGGTAAGCAGCCAGGCCACTGCATCCAGAGCAGGAAAGGAGGCTGCTGGAGGTCAATTCAGGGTAAGGGGATATTTTGCCCAGCATCTCTCCACAGCCTGCTCTAAAGGGCTACTACTATTCAGCTGGCGCTTGTCCGAGCCTCTCGGTTAGGGCTGCTCAGCCCAGGAGCAGGATATGACGCCCCTCCCCTCCCAGGCCTGATCCTGTCCCCTTCAGCCCACACCACCAAGAAACGTCCAACAATGTCCTCCCACCCCCTGCACCCACCCCCTGCACCCACTGGTGCAGTCCGACTTGCTCTGCCCAGCACAGGGACTGGATCCAGCACCTACAGGCTGGCACACATGGTTGTGCTGGTGTGGCCGACTCTCAGGTTGGTGCCAACGTGGCTTATGGTATATTTGCTGCACTGGGCACCTGGCACAGGAGGCCTGCGCCAGGGCAAGGCCATGTGAGGGCTGGGATGTGAATTACTTCTGAGTAGATATGCATTTGATGGATGCTGGGAACCCTGCAAGAAACCCTGCACTCTGCGATAGACGTCTTCTGCACTGGAACATGTGTCTCCAAGCACAGAAATAACTAACAATGCAGTCCTGCTAAAATGTCTGCAAAGCCTTTTCGATGATACCATTGCATAATACCATTAAATTTCTCTTGTGTTTGACACATGTCTGCTGGGAACCCTGTGACACACCCTGTGCTCTGCAAGGAGTCTCACTAGCCAGCTCTGTCCCTGAGCTGATCTGCCCCAAAGGCCTGACCTCAGTCTCCCCCGACACACAAGCAAAGTGTTTGTCTGCAGTGCACTCGGGAAGAGATTCTCAGGGTTCCAGGGGGAAGATCACTCCCTGGTTGCTGAAGAGAACCCTGGACTCATGGTCAGCCGGAGGAGGGGACTCATCCCTGGGCATGAGCAGGGGGCTTTCCAGGACAGTGGCCATGATTCTGTGCTGAATGGTAACCTCCGTAATGGGTGTAGCAGCCCAATCCTACCTAACCCCCCAGGTGGCCATGCAGAGGAGCCATCATGGAGACCTCTGGGGAACCCCTAAGGGGAACATTTGTTCCATTCTCCTGGGTAAGCTCCAGTGGGCTGGTGGGTCAATGTGGGCCTGCAACCATGATATTGCTTGTGCCTGTCTGTGTGGTCCTGTGAACGTGGATCAGGGCTGGGAAGGGTCACCGAACCTTCCTCCTTCCTGCTTTCCACCTCCTCACTGCCACTGCTGCTGGGCCTGCCCTCTTCCTGCCTCTCCCCTCCCCATTCCGCCCCTTGCCTCATTCCACCCCTCCCCACCTCTTTACTCCCCCTGCGTGATCCTACCTGGGGCAATGGGCATCTGCTGTGTGTGGAGCCGGTCTCTTCCCTCTTCCAGCAGCAGTTGGCCCGCACACTCCAATTTCTCACCTTTCGCGACAACTGGAAAGTGCCCTTCCTGATTGGGCTGATTGGGCTGCAAACCACACTTGGTCTGGTCTGGTCTGTCAGAATAGATGGAGAATGCACTGGGGGAAAACAGCCTGATTTCTTTCTTTCCGTCTTAGATTGGTTATGCTCCTGTCTATCAAGCTCTCAAAGACAAAACTCAGTTCCAGTTTTTCCCCAAACAAGAGCCCCCTCACGTGGGGATGGTTAAGCTATTTCTGCACTTCAAGTGGACCTGGATCAGCCTCCTCACGATGGACAACGATGAAGGAGAAAGATTCACGAGGACCTTCACGGGTCTGATGATCAGGAACGGTCTTTGTGTTGCTTCTTCGAAAAGCATCCCAGAGCTGGATTGGTCCAATCAACCATCTTTCGAGAAAGAGGGTGTTGATCTGATAGAGTTTCTCTTGCAGAGACAAGTCAATGTTACTTTTTACAAATTGAACACTCAAGTCATGGCATTTGTTGCAGGAGTATTTATGGTTGTGGACCTGCCTAATAAACAAATTTTGGAGAAAGTTTGGATTGCAGCCGTTACTGATGACTTCAACTTGAGATTGATTTACAGCTCTGGTTCTCTCAGGTACCTTCATGGATCTTTGACATTCTTGAGGCAGACTCAGAAAAAGGCAGACTATGGACATTACCAGTCACTACCTATTAGCATTAAGCAGTTTGGGATGAATGCATTTCAATGTTCATATTCAAAGCCTGCATCGTCCATGAAGGGCTGGAGGAGATGCAGAGAGAAAGAGAGGCAGCAGGCCTTGACCCCGGAGGAGGTTGGAAGGGTTCTGTCCCAAGACAGTTCCAACATTTATGGCACGGTCCAGGCTGTTATTCATGCCCTACAAGTCGCATTGTCATCCAGATTGAACTGGAGAGCGATCGCAGACTCACCCCATCAGATGCTGCAGTCATGGCAGGTATGTCTTGTTGGCCACGGACAGTCACTCTTCCAATGACCCCCACTTCTCCAGTTCCCGATGCAGACTCAGGAAAGCTTTCAAACTAGTCGTGTCCCAAGATTTCCAAAAGAATTGAAGGAGGCTTCCAGCACATGCTTGGCTCCATTCCAGTTTCACTGTGCTAGATCTTATTTATGCGAGGTGGAATTTCCTTCCTTCCTTCCTTCCCTGACTTCCTCTCCTGGACTCCTCGATGTTTGCGGCTGTCCATTCTCTAGTCTCTGCTACTGGAGAACGATCTTGCCTGCCCAGGGAGTGACCCACTCAGGAACGCTGGATCCATCTCCCATTCTTTTTTGTTTTTTTTTAAGACAATCTTTATTGAGTTAATATACAGAAATAAACTTTACAATCCAAAACAAAGACATTTATACAAAAAAAAAGAGAGAGAAAGAAAGAAAAAGAAAAAGACTAATCCATTCTCAATACCGTGTAGTCCAGTATATCAAATCTGTTGATTCCTTATCCATTGTCTTTTCAGAATTCAACAATGGATACCAAACATCTAAAAAACTATCCTTTTTAACCTCTCCCCTCATAAATCTTACTCGCATTGTTAGCTTTTCCATAACAGCTACTTCCCATACTCTTTTCATATATTTTTGAAAGGACAGTCCTTTCAATTCTCTCCAGTTATTAGCAATTTCAATTCTTGCGACTCCAATAAGAATCTCTATCAACTTCTTGTTGTTTAAATTATCATTCTCGTTGGTGAACAGTGAGAATAACAGAAGGGTACAATTATCCTTTATATTTTGTTGTGTAATATTTTCTAACCATTTTATCACCTCTTTCCAAAAAATCATTACTTTTGGGCAATGTAACCACATATGTTCCATATTACCTTCTAATCCACAGTTCCTCCAGCACTTGTCTGGAATCTTTTTATTTATTTGATGGAGTTTCCTAGGAGTCAGATACCATCTGTGAGTAGTCTTTAATACCGCTTCTTTTAATTTTACAGAAATAGACTTATATGCTTGATTCTTCCATATCCCATTCCATGTATCATCTGATATCTTAATCTTCAGATTTTTCTCCCACAACATCTTTATCCCACTATGCTTAGGATATACATGTTTTATTATTTCTTTATACAACATTGAAATTAAGCCTTTTTTGGTACCTTGTTTCTCTCCTATACAATAATCCTCTAACATTGTTAATGTTCTAATAGACCCAAATTTTTTATATTGCTGGTTAGCAAAATTCATCACTTGAGTCAGTTGCAACCAATTGCTACTTGTTATGTTTATTCTCTTTTTTAATTGTTCGAATAAAATTGGTTTTCCACTTATAAATAAATCCTTCATTCTGTATATACCACATTTTCTCCATTCTTTGAATTGCGCATATCTTTCTTGGTTTTTAAAATTAGGATGTTCCAAAATTGGGCATAAAGGAGAGATAGGTGGGGCAAAAACCTGTAAATATTTTCTCCAAATATTTATTGTTTCCTTCAAAAAAGGATTTTGAATTTGATCTCTTTTGGCTGGCAATTTCGTACTATATAAATGTATGTTTATAATATGTTCTCCCTCTATTCTTTCCATTTGAGTCCATTCTAAATATTCATTCATTTGTACAACTTTAACTGCTTGTGCCAACTGATAAGCATCATAGTATTTTATCAAATGGGGTATAGCCAAACCTCCTTCTGTAGTACCTCTATATTTAATATTGTTATTAAATCTTAAAGATTTTTGCTTCCCTGAAATAAATTTTTCCAATTTCTTTTGCCACAATTTTAATTTTTTTATTTCCGGTTGCAGTGGTATATTCTGAAACAAAAATAAAAATTTTGGTAAGATATGAGCTTTAATTACTGCAACTTTCCCTAACAATGATATTTGCAATTTTCCCCATTCCTTAATTTTCCCCTTTATCTCCTTATACATATATTTATAATTTCGAAATGCTAATTGTTTAATATCTTTTGTCAGCCAAATTCCAAGATATTTAAAACTGGAATAACATAATTCTAAATTAGATTTTATTTTAATCTCCTTTTGCTCTAGTTTGGAAATATTCAAACATAATACCCTAGATTTTTGATAATTAATTTTTATCCCACTAACTTTCTTGAAAGTTTCCAGTACTTGTTTCAAAGATTCTATACTCTCTATTGTTTTTTTCAAAAACAGAAGCATATCATCTGCATACAAATTAATTTTATGATATCTCTCCCCAACTTCTACTCCCTTAATACTTTCCTCATTCCTAATCTTTGTAGCCAGTGGTTCAATAGCTATAGCAAAAAGCAAGGGTGATAATGGATCTCCCTGCCTAGTTCCTCTCTGTAATTCAAAACTTCTTGACTCAATTCCATTAACTAATACCTTTGCAGACGTTCCTATATATAAATTTTCCACTGTAGTAATAAATTTTTTCCCCATATTCATTTTTTCTATAACTTTAAACATATATTTCCATTCCACACGATCAAATGCCTTTAAAACATCCAAGGAAAGCATCGCAAATTTTTCCTTACTTCTTGACATATTATATATTATATTTAAAACCCTTCGGATTGCATCATTCATATGTCTTCCTGGGATAAACCCATATTGATCAGTATGAATATATTTAGCTATAAATGCATTTATCC
Source organism: Lerista edwardsae (assembly GCA_029204185.1). Taxonomy (NCBI): domain Eukaryota; kingdom Metazoa; phylum Chordata; class Lepidosauria; order Squamata; family Scincidae; genus Lerista; species Lerista edwardsae. The sequence goes on from JAJKFI010009220.1 coordinate 33,004, forward strand.
GTTGTGCTAATATTGAAGAGAAAATTTTTTGATCTTGATTCTGCAGAGTAATAGGTCTATATGCAGAGGGGAGGGATAAATCTTTCCCTTGTTTGGGTAACACTATTATCCTGGAGTATTTCCATGATTCTGGTATCCTCCCTCCATTCAAAATAGAGTTATACAGTTTTACCAAATGTTCCAATAATTCTTCCTCCCACAATTTAAAGAAATCAGCTGTTAAACCATCGCACCCTGGAGATTTCCCTCTTTTTAATCTCCTAATAGTTGTTACAATCTCTATTGAGGTTATTGGAGAATTAAGATTATTTTCATCATCCTCTGATATTGAAGGTATTAGTAGTCTATCTACAAACTCATCAACTCTTTCTTCCCCTTTTAATTCTGTATTGTATAACTCTTCATAGTATTCCTTAAATACTCTGCTTATCTCATTTGGATCTGTTATTATATTATCCTTTTTATCTTTAATTGATGCTATCATTTTCTTTTTAGCTTTCTTTTTAAGTGCATTTGATAATAGTTTTGAATTTCTATTTCCGTATTCATAATAATTTCTTTTTAAATATCTCAATGTGTTAAATGTCTTATTTGTATCTAATGCTTCTAACTCTGATTTTGCTCTAGTAAGTTCCCTTAATATTTTATTTGATCCTGATTTTTTGTGTTTTTCTGTGAGATCCTTTATTTTCAATTCCAACTGTTCTTGTATCATATTTTTCTCTTTTTTCAGCCTTGCACCTTCTTTTATAAAATGTCCCCTTAACACTGCTTTTAACGTATCCCATAGAAGTGCAGGGTCTACCTGACCCTTATCATTTTCTTCGTAAAAAATTTTTATTTCTTGTCTAATTTTTGGTATCATTTGTATATTAGCCATCACATTGGAACTTAATTTCCATATTCTATCTTTAATTCTATTAATCCGATTAGAACAACCCAGCTTTATAGGGGCATGATCTGATACGTCTATTGCAGTGGTCAGGGAACAGGGGTAAATTACCCCAAATGGGGTAAAAAT
>JAJKFI010009235.1:0-11374 GCA_029204185.1 Lerista edwardsae
AAAGAGTCGGACACGACTTAGCGACTGAACAACAACAACAACAACAAGCTACCTTGAGTGCCTTTGAGTGTGGGGGAAAAGCCAGGGTATAAATTCTTCAAATAAATAAATAAAATCAGGCAGATGGAAAAATGCCAGCATTTTGCTGAAAAGTACATAGCAGGACCTTGTTCAAATGAATACCGTAACCCAGTGTTATTCAAGTTGTGGATTGGGACCCATTTGGTGGGTCACGACTTGATGCCAGGTGGGTTGCGGACAACTGGGAGCAGCCATCTTGGAAACTGCAGACCTTACCTTTGTAATATTCCTTTTGTGAGTGTTAACAGTTTGAATTTTCAAGTGAGGATTTTTCAAAATTATTTTTAGTTCAGTGCTTTTACATCATATTTTGTCCTAATCTTGCTCTTTGTCACGGATGTTTCATGATTGTGCAATTGCTGCAGTCTAAGAATGCCTATTTGCATTTCAGGAGTGTCATTTGATTATGTTACAATGACAGCACTTCCTGCTTGATGATGTCACTTCCTGCCATAGCATCACTTCCAGGTTAATGGCAATACTTCCAGTGGGTCCCAACACAAGTGCCATTCTTAAAAGTGGTTCCTGGTCTAAAAAGTTTGAATACCACTGTCTTAACCCGTAATACCCAGTAGATGGAGCTGGGATGCTGCTTAATAATGGAGCCCACAGCTCACATCCCATGCATTGCTACATTAAACCAGGTGAAATTGGCAGGCCAAGTGTGGACTAAAAATAGCAAACAAAGCAAAATAAATGAATTTCTTTGTGTCTGTCTATGAATGGTCCCTAGCACTTGTAACTTGTTCCACAAATCCTTAGCCCCTGCCCTTACTCTGCAATAAGTGTTTTGTCTTCTGGGTGACAGCACTGGACTCCCCCATGGCAGATCAATAGAAAATCATCCAGAATTCCCTGGTGCTTGGACCTAAATAACTCCTGCAGCCCCCTCCCTATATCCCCAGGCAAAAGGGGAGGACTGTGCTCACGGCAGCCAAGACTACAAGGTGTGCTTTGCTTAGCATATCTCTGCTGCATCAGTCAGTGATCATTGCATGAATGAGTGTACTGTAATGCCAGAAGATGCCAGAAGATGCAGCTTCCCCCATTATAACAATGCAGTGATAGCAGGAGCAGCCAGTCATCAAAATCCTCCATTCTCCATAATGTTACCTGCCGGGGTCTAGTCAAGGAGGAGAGGTGGTAGGTAGCACTAGGGTTTCTCCTACATCAGGAGTGGTGGTTCCAGCAGGAGCACGCAGGTGCTATCTTTGAAATCTTCTTCAAAGCACCTGGGCTGAGAAGAAGTGTCAGGCTCAGCAGGATAGTTCAGGCTCAGTATGCCAAGGAGCATAGATAGTCACATTCAGGCCACCATATTGTGTGGTTGGTAATGAGGGCGTTGAACTCTGTATTTTCTTTCCATCGCTCTTTAATATATTTGCAAGTTTCAGAGGGGTAGCTGTGTTGATCTCATGCCGGAAAAAACAAAGACAATCCTGTGGCATCTGTTGTTCTTTTTTAAGCACACAAGTCAGTGTGGAAATAGATCTAGAGTTCCCCCCCCCGGCTTAAATTACCCTGGAGGTAATGCTTATTTGTCAGGCTTGCTTCTCTGCAGAAGCATATTAGGCCTGCCCTGCCCTGTACACATGAAAAAGGCAGGGCATCCAATCAGTGCCCAAAATAATTAGCTGCCTTATTCTTATAAGTGCTTACCTGCCAAGGAATTCTTTAATGCTTTTGTCTAAATAATTTTAAATGATTTTATGATGGCAATTTGTCTCATGTCCATGTATTCCCAGGTGATGGATTAGTAACAAAATGGTCTGGGCTTTCATATTTTGAGGACCTGCTTGTTGATTTCCTGCCCATTTGAATACTTATTGTTTCCTGTCTCGTATCAGAGGTCTCCAATAGAGCTTTCCGTACTTTTTGCTCAGTAACCACTTGAATGTTAGGAACTTTGGATAGGGTACATTGTCAAAGTCTTTAATGAAAATCCAAGCACATTAAACTGATGTAATGGGGTCTCAGTTATTCTAGTGTTTATTGCCACTATAAACATTCATATAAATTAATCGGCCATTCAGCTCCTTTTCAAACTCCGTTGATCTTTGTCTAGCCAAGCTGCTTTTAATTATGATAGGAAGACCCTATTTCTCTCTCTCTCTCTCTCTCTCTCTCTCTCTCTCTCCCCCCTCCCTCTGTGTGTGTGTGTGTGTGTGCGCGCGCGTGCGCACTTACATGCATAAACTGGAGTTTTCCCATTCTTTTCCTTCCACCCATTGCTCCTTGCTCTGTACACAGTTCTGGTCGCCACATCTCAGAAAGGACATAGCAGAGCTGGACAAGGTGCAGAAGAGAGCATTGAAAGTGATAATTGGACTAGAGCACCTCACTTATGAGGAAAGACTGCAGCATTTTTTGCTCAGTCTAGAACAGTGTTCTTCAACCTTGGGGTTGGGATGCCAATGGAGTCGCAAAGCCTAGTTGTGGGGTCACAGCAACTTACAGGAATGAAAAGGGTAGAAGACTAGAGCACCACCAGATAAAGGGGGGAGGCAGCTCATGTTCTTAGCAGTAGTGCTAAAATATCTTTCACTAGTACGAGGCTTCGTGATAACTTTTTTCTGCTCTCTCTAATAAGAATATTTGGTTACAATTAACTGTTTTGAGAAGGTGTAATAGGGGTGGGGAGAGGATGGGATAGGGTTCTGGGACGAGGGCGAGATCAACAGTGGGTCTCCAGTCTAATATTTTATTAATTAATTATTGGGGTCATGGCACAAAAAAAGATTGAAGACCACTAGTCTAGAAAAAAGGTGCATGAGGGGGTACATGATTGAGATGTTCAAAATTATGCATGGGAGTGGCTAAAGAGATGTTCTTTTCACTCTCTCACAACACCAGAACCAGGGGACATCCACTTAAATTGAGCATTGGAAGAGTTAGAACAGATAAAACTTTTTTAACCAGGAGGTAATTAACTTGTGGAACTCCTTGGCACAGGAAGTGGTGATGGTTCTGGCCTAGGTGACTTTAAAAGGAGATCAGACCTGAGGAAAAGTCTATCGCAGGATACAGGTCATATGGTTATGTGCAATCACCTGGTTTTAGATGTAGGCACCCAAGTCAGGTACTACAGAGAGGCAGCATGATGTAGGCATCTTGTGTTGTGTGCTCCCTGAGTCATCTGATGGGCCACTGTGAGATATAGGAAGCTGGACTAGATGGACCTTGGCCTGATCCAGCTGGGCTTATGTTCTTATGGGCCTTGTTTCCTAAGTCATTTGGTGGCTCAGAAAACATACTGGAAACAATGAAATCACTGTAAACTACTTTGATTGGAGCCCCAGACTTCTCTTTGTATAAAGTCACACCTGTGTGACAAGTGTTATTCACATGTTACATATTATGCTTGTAAAATCTGTATACAGTGTACACACTTTATTGTACACACATGTACAGCATGCATTCTGTCCAATATGCATTTTCAGTATGCACAATCTATACTCTGCATCCTCAAGGTCCAGTTTCCAGATTCACTTTTAAAGTGAATGAATGCATGTACAGGCACCTGTACATGATAATGTGATAGTCTTGCCTATGTCCCTTTCTATTTTGTGTAGAACGAAGAGCCCAATTGTACCCAACTTTCTAGTGCTGATGCAGCTGTGCGTACGAGGCAGCACTGCATCCTGTGTGTGCGGAGGAGCAATCATGGAGAGTGCCTCAGGTTAAAGGAACAAATGTTCCCTTGCTTCAGGGATGCATGGGTGATGATAATGAGAAGCATATCTGCAATTTTGGCCCCCTTAAATGCTCTGAAGGCGACCAGAGCTGTCCAGATGCCTATTCTGAAAATACTTTATATTTTACTAAATATGCTGAATTTATGTGAGATGTTTCTGTAGACTAATCTACAGTTTGGAAAAGAATGGATTATTTAGAGGCTTGGCAAATTTAAAAAATGAAGTTGATTTTGGAATCCCGTCAGGCTGCCTGTTGCCAGACTGTTCTAAGGAAACTTAAAATAGGTTTATTGACTCCTGTCCATGGATGAAAGAATTAATGGAAGGGAACTGGACACTTTGCATGAGTTCGCAGTTCCATATTGCTGTGTCCAGTGTCCTCCAATGTCTCACTTGACCGGAGTTTTCTAATGCAGTCCTGAGCATGTTTACTTGGAAGTAAACCCATTGGGCTTACTTCCTGGAAAGTGTGTTAGAATTGTAGACTTATGACTAGGAGGTGGTGGTAGTTGTTAAAAACCTATAAAAACAAAAAACATTTTGGTGTTTAAGTTTGCAGAAATGAAAATAGATTACTTTTCCAATTAGAAATAATACTGTGGCTGCATCTGCTGCCACTATCTCACCTATCTCACCTACCTAGTACACTTTTAAAGCATTTAAAAGTACTAAAAATGAGAACTTGGATTGCGAATGTAGAAAAAACACATAACACAACAATTTGCTATTTTAATCAAGAAATTTTGGGGAAAATATCAAAAACTCATACCCCTATCAATAACATCACTTCCAGCCCGTAGCAGGCATCATGAATGCTGTTCAGCCCATTGTATGAAATAAATTTGACACCCCTGCTCTAAACTCCTCCCCTATAATGAAGCTGCTCTGTGGTTGTAAATGCTTTAACAGCCAAATAAATATGTTTGACTGAAAACCAGAATTGCAAGGCAGCTGTTGGAATTTTTCAGATAAAATCCATTACCGAAAAAATCAGGACCAGTTTGATTTTTCAGTGATATCACCAAAAATTTATAAAAATAATTTTGATCCCATATTTATTATAGGTACATTTTTGTGGAAAGGCTGTAACCTAACCTCATCTTATTGTGTTCTCCTGGTATAGCTGATTGCAATAGAAGTAAAAGGATAATTTTGAAAATCTAGTTTTAGAATGGAAAATTAAATTTTATTTATCAAGTAAAAACATTATTTCCCACACTTTCCCTCTCATTAGGGGGGTGCTTTTAATATATGAGGAGCTGAGAATATCAAGAGTTAGCAGCATCTTAATATGGAGCACTATGGCCTTATTTCTCTTTGCATGCACTCTGAGGGTAAGCAAATTATGGGGTGGCTTCTGAGGAGCCAAGCAGAATCCTCCATTCCTGTCCATGCTTGCCAGTATGTACCCATAATCAGGGTTCCCTCTAATTTTCCTCCAGAGTGTGCAGAATCCCATGGTGCAATTCTTGGCTATGATATCATTGTCATTGCCAAGCTCTGGAGCATCAAGAAGGAAGGTGCGTAGGGCTTAAATTGGAGCTGTGTGGCAGCACAGTTTACAGGAAAGGCTGCCCATAATAGAAAACTCAGAGCCACTTTTATACCAGAGGCCCATAAAATCAGGAGGGGATGCATTTAATGTGAGTACATTTTGTGACAAAACAATGTTTTTGTTTCTGCTTTTTTGTATAAATCTCTTGACTGGCTGTTCTGTTCTACCTGTACCATTGAGGTTAAAGCGCTGCTAGTAACTTTGTGTGCTTCCTAGTTGTATGACTGTGATTAATTCATTAACTAATTCTTGCAGGTCGAACTTTGCTGGAAAAATTGTCCAGCCAGCAGGAGAATGCACCACAAGAAGAAGCAGAGAAGCTTTGTTCTTGGATCATTGCGATGGGTCTTCTTCTCCCCTTCAGTGATTGCTTCAGAGAACCATGTAGTCAGAGTGCACAACAAAGTGCACCAACTTTTGATGTAAGACACAGTTGAATTGTTGTTTGTTGGCAGGATTTATATAAATTTGGGGGGCTAGTTCACACATTCATATTTGTTGCTTGATGACTTGCACATGTGAACAAGCCCTTGCAATCAAACAGCATGACAGAAATTTCATTACTGTGGCTTCATCCTGCATTCAGATCCTGATTTGAGAACAAACTATGATTTGAACAAAACTGTTCGCTGCATTTAGAAGATATTGGATCAATCCTGAGACTCTTGGGGCAGGCAGTAAGAGTTTACTGCCTACACTGGTGGTGCAAAATGTGCTGTGAAGCATGCACACCACAGGCAATAAACTCTTACTGCCCATGCTGCAGCACTGCCAGCCCCTCACTGCCTGGAGGCGGTGTCGCTGGCAACAGGTCAGATTACCTCTTGCTGGCATTGTGGGGAATCTAAGCATTGCGGGAGGGAATTTCTGTGTGAGGGGAGGGGTCGAGGTGGGGTGGGACTGGCGGTGAGTTTTGTTGTTTGTTTGGATTGTTTGTAGCAGAGTTGGGGGCTTGTGGACCCATTCAGCGCTTGCCTAGCGCGATCGGAGCGGAAGAACGAAGAGATCGCTACATTTCAATAACAAAGTCTTTTATTGGTTACAGTAGCGATAGCAAGAAAGTGAGAAGTTCTAGTTGCCGGTCAGCGAAAGCCGGCGAAGGCTTGCCGCTTACAAGCGGCTTTTCAACGCATGCTGTTACATTCTGAATTACAGTCTCAGTCTCAGTCTCAGTCTCAGCGCGCACACAGTGAAAATACAAGTTATATGGGAACAAAGGGGTGTAGCCAGAGCATGTCTGGTAGGTGGGTACCTGAAGACCCTTGTGCCCCAAGTTAACCAATGGGGTAACCCTTTGAACATCATGATCTCATGAGAAAGTGGATGTTTGCTAGCCAGCGCTTCCCGTGAGAAACATTGCCTGCTTATGTTACACTATCTAAAGGGAGTTCAGCTACTGTGTAGCAGGTTGCACTAACAAGCTGGGAAGCTGACCACCTCAAGGACACGCAGGTGCTCTATCTGATCTGAAGACGGAGAGACGGAATGCCAGTTTCTACTAGTTCTGGAGTGTGTGGTGTGAAACTGCAACACCCCCCCATTACGTCTCGGAAGTCATCCTTTGGCGTCAAATCTAACATTTGAACTGCCTGTTTGAATTGTGGCGCAGGAAGTGCTTTGGTCAGGACATCTGCGATGTTCTCTTGCGATGGACAGTAAAGCACGTCAATGTCCCCGTTTTGGACTGCTTCTCTGACATGTTTATGCTTTATGTCAACATGCTTAGAGTGCATCCGGATTCGTTCTGACCCAGCAATCTGGATTGCGGACTGGTTGTCCATCCAGATCTGGATTGGATTTGTTTGTGGAGCATCCAAATCCGACATCAATTGCCTGAGCAGGTGTAGGTAGTTGGTCACATGACTCAGGGCTGTGTACTCACTCTCTAGAGTAGAACACGCGATAGTCTTTTGCTTGTGTGACCCCCAATCTATCACGCAATCCCCAAGGCGTATGGCATAGCCTGTGGTAGATCTCCTTGTGTCATCCCCCCCAAAGTCACTGTCTGCAAAAACTTCCAATTGCAGTGCTCCTTTTGGGGTGATGTGGTACTTGTGGTTACTTGTGCCTTTCAAGTACCTGAGGATGCGTTTCAAGGCTATCCAATCTGCCTGTGTGGGATTTGCAGCCTTTCTGCTCAGGTGATTGACTGCAACGCTAATGTCTGGGCGCGTCCAGCACGCAAGATGTGTGAGTGAACCCAGCAGTGAAAGGAACATGTTCTGGTTTGGAAATGGTGCAGACTCTTCTGCTTTTTCCCCTCTCCCCACCACTATTGGAGTTGATACAACCTTGCAGTCTTGCATGCCCCATATCTGGAGTAGATCGTGGATCTTTTTCTCCTGACTGAGGAGAAAACCGGAACTGTCAGCTGTGCGTTCAATCTCCACCCCTAGGTATTGACTGACAGGACCAAGACATTTAAGTGTGAATGCCTTTTGAAGTTGTAGTGTGATCTGATTGATCTGTTGTGTTGTCTTTGCGAGGACCAGCAAATCATCAACAAAACATAACAGAACACATAATTTCTCTCCTTTTCCCCTTTTGAAAAGGCATGGATCAGCTGTGGAGGGGGTGAACCCCAATTTTTGCAGCTGCTCTTTAAGGCATAAGTGCCAGCTTCTCCCACTTTGTTTCAGACCATAAACCGCTTTCCTGAGGCGAAAATGTGAGTAATCGCTTTGCACACCTGGAGGTATTGTGATGTATACCTCTTCCTGCAGGTCTGCGTGCAAGTAAGCCGTCCCAACATCAAAATGGTGAACTTGGAAACCTTTGCTGGCGGCTACGGCAAGCGCTGCGCGTAGCGTGGTGGCTGAGAGTGTGGGTGAATAGATTTCCTCGAAATCTACACCTGGGATTTGTTTACAGCCACGGATCACTAAACGGGCTTTCTTTAACGGCTCAGCACCTTCCCTATCCTTGAGAACAAACACCCATCTGGAATCAATTGCATGTTTTCCAGCTGGTAATGTTGCTGGCTCAAAGACTCTTAAGTCGTGCATTGCCTTTAATTCAGTCCGAATAGCTTGTAGCCATTCTTCCTTCTGGGCTTGCGGTAGCTCCACTACATCTTGGTATGTCTGAGGTACCTTTCCTACCTCTACTTGGTAGGTTAATCTTTGGGGTGGGACCCCACGCAAAGCCCTTGGAGGAAGGATGCGTCTGGTCGGAACAGCTTGTTCCGGTGTAGCTTCCTCTGAAGACGTGCTTGTATCTAACCCTGGAGTGGCCCCCCCCTCTTCCAGCAGCCTGTCAGGGCGTGCTGGTGTGGCAGGAGGTGGCAGAAGTGATGCTGGATGATCGGGAGAGCTTTCTAATCTTGCCTCCCCCCCATTTTCTGCAACTTGTGTGGGGATGCTGACTGTTCTGTCAGCATGATCTGGCAGTAAACTTTGCTCAGAGAAATCATAAGAGTTAGATATTGTGACAGTTTTGTGGTCAGGATTGAGGAATTTGAGCGCTTTGCAATTCGGTTCAAACCCAATAAACTGCAGCCGCCTGGCACGCGGGTCATCTTTTCTGCGTGTTTCCCGATCTGCATGTACAAAGGCGTATGATCCAAACGTCTTTAGAAATGCAAGATTGGGAGGTTTGCCGAATAGCTTGGTGTAGGGGACCCCGTCAATCGAACGGTGGTAAACTCGATTTGAAATAAATACAGAATATTTCATCGCCTCTCCCCACAACCCTTTGGGTAGTTTTGACTGCTCCATCAGCGCTCTGACCATGCCCTGGAGCTCACCGTTTTTCCTCTCTGCAACCCCGTTATGTTCTGGGGTGCGGGGGGCGGTGAGCCGGTGGGTGATGCCCTGCTTTTCCAACCATTGAGACATCTCCCTACTCAGAAATTCACCTCCCCGGTCGGTTTGGATCGCCACCAGGTGATTTCCAAACCGCCTTTCCGCCCACCTGACCCAATTGCGGATTTTATTAGCAGCTTCAGACTTCTGGCGCATTAAAAATGCAAAACAATACCTCGTCGCATCGTCCACGAGCGTAAGAACGTATTGCGCCCCCCCTGCTGTCTTCTTCATAGGGCCGATTAAGTCCATATGCACCAGCTGTAAGGGGGTTTGAGTCTGGCGGTTGCTGAACTTCGGGATGGATGCTCGATGCGATTTAGTAAGTTTACACACATCACAGTCCACAAAAGCATCGCAGTCTTTTAAGTCCATTCCGTGCACAAGTTCAGCTGTCTTCCTCACATAGTCATGATTTAAATGTCCTAATCGAAGATGCCACAAATGTCCACAGGATCGGTGCCTTGGTTGATTGAAGCACACAGTTGCCTGTTGATTCCCTGTAGTCTCCGCTCCAAGCACGAACAGCCGATACACTCGGGGGACAGCCACACAAAGATTCCCCCTCTCAAGTGTGCAGACGTCGTCTTGGAAAGTCACTTTAAATCCATCTTCTTGGAGGGTGCCAAGGCTAAGCAGATTCCTCGACATTGTTGGCACACACAGCACATTCTTCAAGGTAGTCTGCAGTTGTGGCAGGAAAACCTCTCCAGCGCAAATTACTGGCGCTGTTGTTCCATTTGCGAGTGCGACAGTTTCACGATCTGTCTCGCACCTACTCGTGAGTAAGTCAGCGGAAGTTACGATATGGTGGCTTGCTCCCGAGTCCAACAACCAGGATCCTCGCGTGCGCCTACCTTCCGTTGAGCCCACGAAAGCGATACTCGCTTTGGGATGTTGTGCATGGGGCTTTGGAAACTGTCCTTGCCCCGTGCCCTGCTTACCTTGGGGTTTTTTCTCCTTTTTAGAGCCTCCTTTCTTCTTGGCACACTGGTATGCGAGATGTTGAGTTGATCCGCACACATAGCACTGTCTCGCACTGGCGCACACTTGCGCCTGGGACTCATTCTTGGGCTGCTGCTGCTTTTTCCCAGGAATGTTGTTTTTCCCCTTTCGGAATTCTCGCTCCCTCTGGTTGTCTTTCCTTTTGTCCGCTTCCTCGAGAAGCCGTGCGACGACAAGGGTGACAGTCAGTTGTGCTGCAGGGATGGATTCCAAAGTCAGGGTAAACATGTCCCAAGTCTCATCCAGGGAATTGAGGATCGCAAAAACTTTGAGCCTCTCCTCAACACGTTCCCCGATTGCCTCAAGATCTTTGAGGTTTTGCTGCATTGCTCTTAGGTGGACCCGCAAGTCCCCTCCCGGTTCAAGACGCGATCTCCACAGCTTGCGCGTCAGAACCATGCTGGAAGTCAGGGATGCACGTGCAAACAACTCTCTTAATGTGGTCCAATAGTCCATAGCATGTCCAAGATCGCGAACATAGACTAAGAGATCCTCAGAGATTGCAAGACCGATGGTCGCCTTCGCCTTCCTGTCAGCTGCTTCTTCTGCAGGGTTCGTGGGAAGCGCTTGAGTGCGTTGCCAAAGATCATCCTTTTCCAGCAGCAACCGCATCTTGTGTGCCCATTGCACATAGTTGCTGTCGTTGAGAAGCGGAATGGCAATGAAAGGCGCCGTCGGGGCGGCGGGAGGTTGCTGCGCCATCCCGACTCCGGGCGCAGCGGGCTGCAACGGTGGAACTTGAGGTGGTATCAGAGGGATGAAAGGACCTTGTCCTGGAACGAGCGGCGGCGGTGGCGGGACTGGTGCTTGGCCGTCGGGAACCCCCCCCGGTGGGGGTAAGAGAGGTCCGAGATCGTCCGAGTCGCTCTCCTCACTTTCCCCGGATTGCTCGGGTTCTCCTGAGTCGCCAACGTCCTCTTCCCCCGCGCCGTCTCCGAGGTCTTCCTCTGTCTCCTCCTTGACTCCACCAGTTGCTCCTTCCTCATCAGACATCTGTCAGGACGTCTGCGAGTATAGGAGTGCAGCCACATTCACAATTCAGTCTCTGCTCCATGGATCGGGTCCGCGGCAAACCCCTGCAGGGTTATGGCTGAATCTTCCATAACCTGTTGTTTGTTTGGATTGTTTGTAGCAGAGTTGGGGGCTTGTGGACCCATTCAGCGCTTGCCTAGCGCGATCGGAGCGGAGGAACGAAGAGATCGCTACATTTCAATAACAAAGTCTTTTATTGGTTA
>JAJKFI010009237.1:0-13868 GCA_029204185.1 Lerista edwardsae
CCCCCTTCCTTGCACCCCCAGATGCCTCTGACTCCCCCCCAGGGCTTCACTAACCTCTGCTGGCAGCATTTCTTCTGGATGTGATGGCATGGCCTATGGTGGTGGCTAAAGTGGTGCAGGGGACAGCCATCGCATGGGGCAACCAGCTGAGCCTCATACTAGTGGCCGAAATTGGGAAAACCTGGGATACTACAAATAATACTATCATGTTTTAAATCATTGGAAAGGGAATTTAGTGCACAAGGCAATGAAACAAACAATGAATTAAACATTATGGACAGAAAGCCAGAAAACAAAAGTACAACTGGTGGAGCAAAGAAAGTGGACCTTGCACAACACCCACAACAGAAGGGTAGAATATAATGATAATGATGATATGATGATAATGATAATGATTTTTTTTTGAAGATGATTTTATTGATTTTATAATTATAAAGATTCAGGAAAAGGATAGTCAGTTACATAGGATGGGTATACATAGGGTTAAACAATAGGAAGTGAGGCAGTACGAGAGTAACATGTAAATGCAAAAATTAGTAATTTCCGTTATCATATATTCCATCTGAAAGGATATAATCATTATGATTCACAAAACTACGTCAATTTTCATTATTCATTCAAATCTTCAATAATTTCAACAATTTCACAGTTACTTAGCAAACTCAAGTAAGAAAAGTTAATTATACCTATAATTATCTATCTCTAATTTATAGTAAAAGTCAATAAAATAATAAACTAAAAGGGAAGAACCTACTATATAAAGCACAGAAATAGAATACACATAGATGAAGCTGGGAAGTCAAGCTATTTAAACTAGCACTCTGTTGATCTCTTCATCTCTATTCATATTGCTTATATTATTTTTCAATCTTAATCTTTATTTAATCTTTGTTACAAAACTTATTCTATTAGAATTAAGACAGCCCATCTCAGAAGAAAAAAAAATACGCCATAAAAATAAAGAGCATAAAGATATAACATGACATCCATCACTTCGTAATCACCATTAGGCCTTAATAACATTTTTTTTTCTAAAATCATATCTTAATGTAAGCTTGAATTATCACGTACCTTTGTTAAAAAAAGAAAAAGAAAATAATCGCTTAGTTATATAATCTGATGCAAAATTACAAGCCTACAATTATCGCTTTTCAGATCAAGGCTCAATGCTAACTATTTCTTTCTATCACAAATCTCACAGGAAGGAATGAACTTTGTCACCTTTTAATCCTCATTTCTATTTATACCATTAATTCAATTTTTAAATCATAAATTTCATTAATCAAATTCCCCCCGCCCATTTATTATAAATAGCCAAAAATTATACAAATCATTAAAAATTAACATCTGGTCAAAACCTTCCCCTCTCCTGCCACCAGAGGGGAGCCTGCTGACAATAAACACTCTCACTGTATTTGTCAGCAGACCATAAGAATATCTTGTTCATAGTCTCTTTCTCTTAAATTCTTAATTCAGACAGGGCTGTCCATCTTCAAAAATACACATTCCTCTTGTCCTTCCACAAAGTTCATTTCTCCAAGTCCTTAAACAAGCTTCAAACATCTTTCAACTCTGATTGTAGATCTGTCGGTTTCCTTCTCATTAACACCATGTTGACTCAATTGCGCAGTAAAAAATTCAAGCTTTCTTTAAACATACAAATCAAAATACTCCCTATTTTTGTGTTCTGTTATCTCATTAATAAATCCTCTTGATCTGCAAATAGGACTGTCCGTTTTCAAATAAATGAGCTCCAATTATAAATCTTCTGCTTCGCCTCTCGACGCCATGTTTAATCTGCTACGCAGCAAAAAATTCAGCATAGAGCAGAGTACTTTTTTATTCCATATTTCAGCTTCCCACGCCACATCAAAGCATTTAGAAAAGAAAATAGAAACAGAAGCAGAAAAGAAAACAGCGATGCACTTCAGTGGATATCTTGTGTTGAAGATTAAGCAGGTTTAATTCCACTGACCTCACTGGCCCGCAGCCAACTCTCCAGTGCACTTCACGCCAAGATGTTAAACATTTACGCCTACACACCACTTCTTCTTCCCTCACGATTGTCTTCATTAGGGGGACTTCTGAAGACCTTCCAGACGCTGTAATCCATCATTCTCTCTCCGGTGTTGTCACTCTCCAAGTCAGAGACCGTCCACATGGTCTGCCAGAAGGCAGAGTCTCTTCTGCTCCCCAGTCACAAGCAAACATCATTCACCTCCGGAGTTGGCCACTATCCAGAGGCTAGATGTTAATGCTTACCCCCAACCCAGTTCTACTACTGGAGTTGGGCCCGAACCCCTTGCAGAGATTCAGGAAAGAACACAAGCCCCAGCCACTCATAAAAAGCGACTGCCATGTTCAAGTCTCTGGCTCCTCCCCCATGATAATGATAATGATAATGATAATGAAACCTTTATTGGCATTACTGCTAAAAAACAACAACAGTGTTTAAAACCAAACACAAATACAGAAAAGGGCACACAAAACACACATATAAACATAATCAATTCTGGACCACGGGGACTGGGGTTCTCAGAAGTACAGATAACTGTACTTATCTCATACAGATAACTGGCCACTGCTAAAGTCACGGAATCATTATCGTCCTTCATATACACCGAAAGAATAGGATCACTGGTAGAAGAAAACAACAAAATCCAGGGAGTTAAAAGATCGTTACGGAGGGAAAAGTGAGCAGGGCATCTGAAAAGGATGTGAAACAATGTATCCGTGGAATCTTTGCAGAAAAGGCAAAGCCTTTCGTCTCTAGGGATATGAAGAAATCGGCCAAAATGGGTTGCAGACGGGAAAATATTGAATCAGGCTAACATGAAAGCCCTTCTGTAATGCGGGTTGGTTAGAGAATAAAAACAATTTGGGGGATGAGCAAAAGATAGAGCCAGACCTAAAGAGAGGAGAGAACAAGTCGGATTAAGAGTGCTACACAAGAAATTAAATTCGGATAGTAAATGTTTATCCTTGATAAGCATATATTCTCGAGGGAGACTAATGTCGGCTAAGAATTCTAAGGAGAGACCGATGGAAACAAGTTTGTTTTCCACCAGCCGGAACCAGGACGATGTATATGAATCTTTCAGGAAATCAAATAATAGTGAACTGGAATAAGAGTTTAAATGCAGTTTAAGCCAAAACTTAAAAGTGAGAAGCCAAGCAAAAGTAGAAGGAAGGTGGAAACCTAATTCTAAAAAAATAGCGGAGTGACGAATTAAATTGGGAATCCCCAGAATTTTACAAAAAAAATTGACAGCAATCTGATCAATATCTTTATTGACAGTTTGGATCCAAATTGGAACCCCATAAAAAAGGTGAGAAACAATTTTTGATCTAAAAATTTGGATTGCAGCTGGAATAAATTGATTGCCAGTATTAAAGTGAAAACTTGTTATAGCCTTAAATTGGGGATTAATAGAGGAAATGATAAGCTTTTTATGGGAGGCCCAGGACAATTTATGGTGGAACAAAAGGCCTAGGTATTTAAAGGTTTGTACGTGTTTATAGGAATTGGACTCAATTGTCCAGGGGGAGGGGGACCAGGAGCGAGAAAAAACCATAACTTGGGTCTTTTTGGAATTAATAGCTAAGTCGTTAGCCTTACAATAATTTTGAAATTTAAATAATAACTCTCGAAGGCCAGATTTGGTGAGGGCTAATAGAACTGCATCGTCTGCATATAACGAGATGGAAATAGGGACCCCATTAATGACCGGAAGAGACAGTTTTATAGAAGATAAATGAGAAGGAAGTTCCCCTAAAAAAGATTAAACAATAAAGGGGCAAGAATGCAACCCTGCCTCACACCCTTGTGAATCGGAAAACACAACGGGCGGACTGCCGCTCAAAGGTAAGTCCCGCCCAGCATACCGGGTGAATGATGCCGCTGGTTATTAGAAAAGATCTCCAAGATAACGTGGTCAGGCTGCAGGGATTTACCGGATTTAAGAGTGGAAATTAGCTCTAATACCTCATCAGAGGTGACAGGGGGCCAATCAGGGAGGTCTTGTGAGGAACTGATAAAGTGATGGGGAGAGTTCGAAGTAGAAAAGATTTTAGAAAAGTGGGCGACCCATGTGTCAGAGGATATTAAGGAGCACGGATAGGGAGTATAAGAGAAGTTGGTGCGGGAAACAAGAGACCCAAAAACTTTGAAATTACGGGAAAGGATTGCTTGCAACAGATCTGACCATTTGTGTTGGGGGTATAGATGTTGTTTAATATCAAGAAGGGAAGTACAAGACCTTCTGGCTTCAAAATAGATTTTAAGAGCATTAGGGGAAGGGTGAGATCATATAGAATAAAAGAAAGATCTGACCTGTTTCGTTGCCAGCCAGCAATCAGAATCGAACAAGGAATTGGTTCGATTATGGGGAAAAGACTGATGTGGCCTGGTAAGAGCTTGAACCGAGTCCAAGAGACAGTTAAAGGCATCAATAGCATGGGAGGGAGAATTAGTTGAAGCTATAATATTTATGAGGTTAGTAGTCTCTGGCAATTGGGACCATGATAAATAATCGGTCTCAGTTTGAGGGGACCATTTAAGGCATGGTGTAGGGCTATGAGGGGAGGGTGGAATAGGATAGGGATGGGATAGGAGATTTAAGGATAATAGTTGAGGTAGGTGATCACTGTTGATTCGTGCTCCAACAGAGAAGTCGGATATAAATTGAAAGAGGTTAGGAGAAGCAAGGACATAATCAATTACACTGGGGCCCTTAGTCGAAAAATGAGTGTAATCCCCAGGAATATCCCTGCCCACAGTTCCATGTAATACAACAACTTGGAGATTGAGACAAAGATTGGCTAAAAAT
The DNA here is from genome assembly GCA_029204185.1 of Lerista edwardsae. Lineage (NCBI taxonomy): Eukaryota > Metazoa > Chordata > Lepidosauria > Squamata > Scincidae > Lerista > Lerista edwardsae. Next base: position 4,830 of record JAJKFI010009237.1, read on the forward strand.
GGAGCATAAGCGTAAATAGACTGATCTTTAGAGGATCTTACCAAGTTGAACCAAAGAGGGGTTGTCGCATCAAGATCCCACTTCAAATGTCTAGCCAAGATAATATTGTTTTGTCCTATTCTGGTCTTTAGATCACCCAGGAGCAGAACAAAGGCTGAGGGGTATGTCACTAGATGAAGGTTAACAAGATTCTCAACCGCAGCCCAGTATTTATTCGGGAAAGGTACAGAAGGCGGAATGTATAAGTTGAAAAGCAAGATGGTAAAATTATTACACTGTAATTACAGAATCTGAATGTAGTCGGAATGGAAAGGAATAGAGGATAGGGTAAACAAGGAAGAAGGTTTAAAGAGACAGCATAGTCCAGGTGAAGGACGACCCTTTAGATTATGCTTAATAGCCAAAAGGTCAAGAAGTGATGGGAATCACTGTTTTAGGTTACGATGGCTGGAGCAAGGACATTCCTACTGCTTCCATGCATCAACATGCATATGCACAAATATAGCAATAGTAGTTGGTGGTGACATTATTATTTCATGTTGACACTGCCAATTATTTCTGGGTTGTGACTGCTCCCAGCTCAGCCAAGTGATGATGAAGCGGAAAGCACAAAGAAGGAAAACCTTTTCCATCATCAACGCCTCCCACTTCCATAGGAACAGCATTGAAAGACTTCACGGGTAATGTTGCTGTCTGTGGCAGGATGGTGAAATTAAAGCCTGTGTTTCCTTTTCCAGATGTGGAGGACTGTTCTAACTGCACAAAGGAAAGTTTTCCGAATCAAAGGAGGAATCTGTGCATACCCAAGACGATCAGCTTCTTGTCCTATGAGGAACCTTTGGGCATCGGTTTAACCGGCTTGGCTTTTTTCTTTTCATTGACGACAGCTCTGGTGCTCAGAACTTTCAGGAAACACCACAACACTCCCATTGTCAAGGCCAACAACTGGAATCTCAGCTACACTCTCCTCACCTCCCTCCTGCTCTGCTTCCTCTCTGCATTGCTCTTCATTGGGCGTCCTGAGAAGGTGACATGTCTCTTCCGACAACCTGCTTTTGGCATCATTTTCACAGTGGCTGTTTCTGCTGTGCTGGCAAAAACTACCACTGTAGTTGTGGCTTTTATGGCCACCAAGCTAGGATCCAGCTTGAGAAAATGGGTGGGGAAAGGAGTGGCCAACTCTATTGTCCATTCCTGCTCTCTTCTGCAAGCAGCCGTTTGTGGGATCTGGCTGGCCACCAGTGCCCCATTCCCAGAGGCTGATTTCCATTCAGTCCCAGGGGAGATTGTGCTGGAGTGCAATGAAGGGTCAGTGAGGATGTTCTATGGTGCCCTGGGCTATGTGGGCCTCCTGGCCTTGGTCTGCTTCACTGTGGCTTTCCTAGCCAGGAAACTCCCTGACAGCTTCAATGGAGCCTTTCTGCGTGTTGGAGCTTTGCAGTGTTTGGATCTCTTTTCTTCCCACATACCTGAGCTCAAAGGGACAGAACATGGTGGCTGTGGAGATCTTCTCCATCTTAGCCTCCAGTGCTGGGCTGCTGACTTCCATCTTTTCCCCCAAATGTTACATGATTGTGTTGCGACCTGAGTTGAATCACAGGGAGATACTCATAAGAAGGACCTGATGAATTGATCTTGAGGAATTTGCATTTGACCCCAATGCTAACATATTCTGCCAGTGATGAGGGAGCTGTAAAATGTGTCCGTGTGGCTATCAAGTAGATTGTGAATAGGCGTCTGAAGGCTATGGGAGCTTGTGTTTCCTTTCCTTGGAGTAAGCCTCTGCTTGGCTAGTGGGCCTCCTTGGATCTACGCCACCTTTTTAAGAAGTCCAAGGAGAGAAAAGGAGAGGGTAGGGGGAAATGATCCTGGTGCACACCAGTGTTGTCAGGCCATCACCCCTTCTTCCCCCATTCTGTCTCCAATCTTCCTCCTCCTTTCCAAAGAAATTTCAACTTCCTCCCCCCAGTGGCATATTTTGGGTATAGTGGGGGTGGCATGAGCCATAGGCACCATTTTTAAGGGGTGCCGTTGGCATAGTGCCCCCATAACATGGTGCCCCCCAACTGCTGAGGTACACCTTAAGGTCCCTTGCTCCTGCGTACTTCAGGCAGTGGCAGTTACCAAGAACATGTTCGACACCTGGATGGAGTGGATCAGCAGCGGCACGACAAAGAGACAGCGGCAAAGAAGAAGCGGTGGAGAAGTGAGCAGCAGCGCAGAGGTGACAAAGAGGCGGTGGTGAAGAAGAAGAAGTGGCGGAGAAGTGAGTGGCGGCGCGGCAGCAGCGAAGAGGCGACAGCGGCGACGAAGAAGAGGCGGAGATGCGAGCAGTGGAACAGTGGCGAAGAAGTGGTGGAGAAGCGAGCGGCGGTGCGGCAGCACGAAGAGGCGGCGGCGGCGACAATGAAGCGGTGGAGAAGTGAGCGGTGGAGCGGCGGCGACGAAGAAGTGGCAGCGGTGAAGAAGCACCAGAAAAGCGAGAGGCGGTGTGGCGGCGGCGCAGCGGTGGTGAAGATGCGGCAGCAGCGGCAACAAAGAAGCGGTGGCAGGGAAGCGACCCTGCCATGTATGATTAGCTGTGAGGATCCTTTTTCTGCCTCACATGGCGGTGGCGGCGAAGAAGAGGCGTGTGGCGGCAGTGAAGAGGTGAGTGGCTGTATGGCAGGGGGCGGCGGGGGGCGGTGGCTGGGGGTGGCGGGGGGTTAGAGGAAGACTACGAGTTGTGTGTCTGATTCCATCTTGATGTTTGTGGAATCAAGGATATTGGGCAACTTTTTCCTGTTGCTTCAGGCATTTTTATAGCTGCCGTGTCATTCGCTGGTGTGAAGCCTTTGTAGTCTGAATTTTGATACATATTCTTGAATTTAAAAATGAGGCTTGCAATACCTGGCTTCAATCCTGTGAATTTCCAAAAGGAAAAAAGCAAGATGGCCGATTCTGTCTCCTTGTGTTCCTCCCGTGCAGCAGGTTGACAGGGATCCAGTAAGGAGGTTACCCTGATTCAGATCTTGAGAGGCCTGTGAGCAAAACACTTTCATGCACACAAGGGTGTGTGTGTTTGTGTGTGGGGGTGGGGTGGCTGATTTCTTCTTTTGGCAGCAGATTCCTGTGCCTCAGACATGTTGCCTTTAGGTGAAAAACAGAAGCACACATTTGCATGGGGAACACTCTTCCTGGTGTTTTGAATCCATGCATGTGTTCAGAGCAAGCAAGGGTAGACAACCCTTGGATAGACATGAACTACTTAACAAAATGACTAACTGGTGAAGAGCTACTGTGATTCCCCCCCCCCAATATTTAATTGTGGGGGGGGAATGACCAGAGCAAGGAAGCAGGACAGGGGAGCCTTCCAAGAAGCAACACACAGCAGCAGATCATTAATGCATACAGCCCTCACAATTCTAGTCCCCCCTCCCAATGTAATTGTAGACAAAAAACGCCAGAGCAAGGGAGCAGGGCAGGGCAGGCCACTGGGGCATTCTTTGGAGGGCAGGAAAACTTTGGAGGAAGTTCCCCACCAGCGACACTCCAGGGAGGAGAGAGAGCTCTTTTCCCTCTGCACTTTGCCTGCTCCACCTCTCAGCTTTGTGAAGAAGCTGCTTCTCCCACAGCCCCACCTGGCCACATTCACCAGACCCCCTTTCAACAGCCACCTCATGAGAGCACATGCTGGCCAGGAGTTTGTGGGCTCCAGGGCAGCAGCTGGAGAGGGGGGTGCAGGCTGGCTCGGCCCCACGAGAGCACAGAGATGGCCAGCCCCATCCTTTCTGGCTGACTGACATCTGTGGCTGAGCCAAAAAGGGCCACAAGCTGACAGTAACCACCTCGGGAGCTGCCTACTCCTGCCTTTTTCTGTCTTATCCTTTTTCTGTCTCATTGTTGCCAGAGAACTGTTGCCAACTCACCAAGTTGCCAGCTTACCAAAGCACAGCCATATTGCATAGTAACTTGTCTATGGCTGTGGAAATACGTAACTATTTTCCATCTTTGCTCTCATTGTTCTCACATAGGCCTCACTTGTAATGTTCTCAATTCAATGTTGCTAACGTTCACAATTCAGGGCTGTTGGCCCTGTACAATAGATAAGGTGCTGGTTCAGGCTAGCAGAACCTCCTCCCTTATCAAAATTGTCACGGCATTCTCATGGCCCAGTTAGCTTAGAGCATCTCATGCTCCAGCCCCTATGATGTAATTTCTAACCAAGCAGGAACTTGGGGGAAAAGGAGGGGGGAGTATAAACTGCTTGTAATGTATATATTTTTTGCCTTTCTCTCTGAGATTGGTCCGCCTGCACAGGTGTAAATAAACATGAACCTAATACTCTCTCGTTTGGTTGTTTGCCTTTTTAAATGCAACCCCCACCACAGAAACCATACTTTGCCTACTTTCGGCAACAGGTACCTTTGGCGTCCCTGGGTGGGCATTTCTTTTTTTAATATCAATTGGCAGTTCAGCCTCTGAGGGATGCGGCCGACCAGGAATCAGTCCTGCAGGCAGAGTTCCAGACGGCACTCTTCGTTGGAAGAGGGAACTCTTATCTGCTTGGTTTGGCAACTGGGGGGGCTGTCTCCCTGAGGAAAAAAAAATCTTAAGAGGCTGCGAGAGATCAAAGGTTCGGAGGAGGCGCTGGTAAGAGCCACTTCTCATGGTGTGAGCAGTTTCGGGACGCCCCAAACAGGGCAATAAATCCGTTTTGGTGTTAACGAGGAGTGGGAAGCTGGATTATGGAATGAACATGATGGTTTATATTTTTGAAAGTTTGAAGGTCTTTATGAGTCCCAGTGAAGATAAATATCTGAGAAAGCTGGCAAGGAGAAAGATTTATGAAGGTAACAACAAGGCGTTAATTGCACACAGAATCTGTCAGTATCACTGAAATGCTTTCTCTGTTTTGCCTTTCTTATCATCTATTTTTTCATGAAGTGAGAGAAGTCTGGATATATTTATTCCGTTCTGTATCTAAAGATGAAAGAGCTTGAATTTTTTTGCTACGTAACTGACTTAAAATGGCGTCAGGCTGTCGCCTGAGAGAAGGATCACTGAGATCACTGAGAGAAGATCAAAGATTTACAATTGGAATTTAGAACAAATGAACAAATGAACTTAGAACAAATGAAGAATTTACATCGATTTAGAGTGAAGGAGTTTTGGATAGAAGGACTGGGGTGAACTTTAATAAATTAGAAGAAGAATTGGACAGCTTATTAAAGAAAGTTTGACTCCCTCCCATTTTAGGATGAAATGTGTGCTTTGCGTCTGAAGAAGGCTGGAAAGGAATGGACGATATGAAGAAGGAACATTATTTCAATTCACAGGTTTTAGTGGGAGAAACCTGTGAGTTGATGATCCTTTTGTGGCAGAAGGATCATAGTCTAACTACATATTTGTTATTTGTTTAGAGTGGTACCAGTCTGACTTTTTGGAATAAAAAAGTAGAGAAATTTGGAAAATGGGGAAATTGGGCTCTAAATTTTGCTTTAAAATATAAATTGAGGCTAATAAGGGAAATAATAAGACGTGGATTCAGAGATGCTCCTTATATATATATTTTTGTTATATTTGGTATTATAATTGAGTCTTGAGTTTAGAAATGAAATATAAGATTTTAATGTAAAGTGTTATTTTTTTTGATTCTTCTCTTTTCATTTACTTTTGAGTATGTGATAATTCAAGCTTATATTTAAAGATATCATTTTAGAAAGATTAAAAAAAATTAATTAAGACTTAATGGAAGATTTAAGATAGTTACAATGTGTTTTTTTTTGCTTTCTCCTTTGCTGTATGTGGTAAAAAGATAGCTAATATTGAATTTTTGATCTTAGAAAAGCAATAAGATTGCAAGCTTTTATTTTTTATGTCAAGATTATAATTGCAAAGCGGATTTTTGATTTTTTTCTTTTCTTTTTAAGTACATGAGAAATCAGGCTTACATTTAAAGATGTTGCTTTTGAGAATTGTAAGAACTATGAAGGCTTAAGATAGTTTTATGCGTTTTATACAATTTCATAATCTGTCTAAATTTTTATAGGTATGTTCTATTATAGAAATATGGTTTGAGACAAGTAAACAGAGTACTCTCATTTATTTTGGGTAGAGATTGAAATTTAAAATTTAATTGGAAATGTTAGAATATACAAGATAGAGTTATGAAGGACTTTTTTTAAAATTTTACTTCTCAACTTCTTCTTTCCCTTTTCTTTTTTGGTTTTTGATTAAATTAGCTTTTTTTGAAGTTTTTAATAATTAGAATTAATGATGAAAGATAGAAACTTCTTCATGTGATTGTCTATAACCTTTCAGATGGAAATCGTTATAGCTGTGATTGTATTTGTTATGCTAAGTAACTCTCAGAACTCTCCAAATTTCCTAATGTCTGATCCTTTGTTTCCCTATTCCTTTTGTCTTAACTGTCCTTACCTATGTCTTTATAATTAAAAAGCAATAAAATTATCTTTAAAAAAAAATAAATCCGTTTTGGAATAGACCGATTTAGCACCTGTTGGCTAGTACTGATTGGATTAAATCAGTGGGCGTGCATGTGCTTTGTGGGTGTAAGTAAGCCTGAGTTCTTTGGGTAAAGGGGAGACTAGTTTTAAAAATACAACATTTGTTGCTAACTAGTCAGGGATGGTACAAGAAGGCCAGTTTTTTAAATACACTGCAATTGCAGCCAAAACTGGGCCAGAGTGTCAGAATAAGAGAAAAGTGTGAAGAAAACTTGAGTGTGCGGGTGAATGTGGGTATTCAAAGTTGCTGTATTTGCATGTGTATTGTGTGTGATGAGTGTGCAAGGTCCCATCCAAACGGCTACTGCACAAGGCTGTTTGGGTCCTGGCTCCAACAAGGAGCTAGTGAACGCAGGAGTGCATGAAGCATTGTTTTGGGCAGCTGAGCAGCTCCCAGGCAGTGTGCGAAAGCTAATCAAAAATGGGACAAACCAATTCTACAGAAATTCCCCTCTAAGGAACCAATTGTTCCATGAAAAGGCTCATTCAAAATGTGCACATTTTGAATGACTCAGTAAAAGTTGGGTCCCGAATTTTCAGTAGCCAGAAGAAGAAATCCACCTTCTTGAAATGCTAAGAATAGAAAAGTACGTACATCTGTCTAAAGATCTGTTTGTTGTTTCACTAAATTGTTTCTCTACATGTCCCTTGTGGTGTTCTGTTTGTGTCCTGGGAAACCCCTGGAGTCAAAAAGGAACATAGCAGCCACCTCCCTTTGCTTCAAGGTACAAGGTGTAAAAATCTGTGCAGATACCCTTGTTTGTTTGTTTGTCTCAGCCGGCTGTAACGTGTGTTCTAAGCACTGTGTGTTTGCCTGTCTTATCTATGTTCTGTCTTTGAGAAGAGTGTTCATGTAACCATTCAGAATATCTGATACACAGATATTGTGTATCTGTGGGAAAAAGCCTGTCCAATCTGTGTTTCATCTTTGAGGAAAGTTTTCACGTGACCAAAAAGGCTCAATTGCGTATTTGTGGGTGCCTAACGTTAATTTTCTCCAGATAGTAATAGCTGTGCAGAAGGAGAAGAAAGTTGGTCCAGTGCCAAGCCTGTCCGGCTTCCCCACAGCCAGTAAAGAAGAAAAATGTTCTGGCTGTGTTTCCCCATATCCAGGAAAGGACGCTCCTCTGCTACATGTTCTTGGCCTTCATTCAATTTAAAAAAATTGGTGTTCAGTGTTAGGTAAAGAGCTTTGAGCAGCTCTAACATGCACGAGCTGAAGGAATGCTGTGAAAGTCAACGTATCGTTTTGAGGTCTGTGCCTAAGATTGTAAGTATGTTCTCTTTAAGAGAAGCTAACAGCTAATTGGTGGTTTTAGCAAAGTTGTTTGAAAGCATTAAGTATGTGTCAAAATGTCCATGTAAAAAGTACTGTATAACTGCAAGTTTGTTTTGGAATTGTTCCAGCAGTTATCAGAGCCTATGGAGTGTGACTTACCCTATGGAGTGTGACTTACCAGCCCAACAAGGGTGGCCGAGCCTAAAAATGGTTGTTTGGCTCTTGGAGTTCTGGTCTTCAGCTCCCCACTCCGGCTGTGGGAAAATTAACCCTCAAAAGGAAGGAGAATTAGTTCCGGCCTGTTGCAGCAGGCTTCAAGGTTCAAGGAAGGAATTCTGTTCCAAAGCTTACAGGGGTAAGTTTGTGGCCAAAAGCCTCTGCTGCTCCCAAAGACTCGGAGTTGCTGAAAGGAGGGGCTGGAGGCACACGGCTGGACCCTGGACATCCTTGGCATGCAAAAGCCAAGAAGTCTGGGGTAAAAAGCGTTAATGGCGTAAGTGACTAAATGGTGACGAATAAGAGGTCAGAATAGTAAGATTAAGAGGTCAGAATAGTAAGAGTAAGAGGTCAGAATAGATAAGATTGGAGGGAAGAGTGGCTAACCGGAAGAATTTTGTATTCCGCGGAAGAGGAGACAGCTAGAGAAGTGGAAGATAAGGCCCGTGGTTTTATCTAATGTCTGTAACCTAATCAAGTTGTTTTGTTCCACAGTGTAAGTAAGGGTTTGAAGTTCAAAGTTGCCCCTGCGGAAGGCAAGAAAACAAAACGTAAATGAAAAGTGTTATGTTTCAACAAAAATCCTAGTTCACGTTTCCAGTATCCAAAGAAAAATTTCTCTTTGAAAAATTGTAGTTCTAGCTCCAAGAAGGAGGGAGAAATAGCTGCCCCTTCTAAAATGTTATATAGAACTACGTTGTGTTCTTTATTTTCAGATCCAAGGAAGAAAAAAAAAGGTGGTATATTCGTGAATTTAGCCAAAACCGAAGCAGCAGGCTAACTGCCAAAATGGCAGGTCTGGATGTTCCTTTGGTTTGGCAGCCTGCCAAGACATTTGGCAAGAATGCGTACATTACGCTGTGTACTTTTGCTTATCTTTTTTGAGTTCAAAAGAGAAAAAAAAAACCCTTTGCACTTTAAGCATTTTAAAATTTGGTTTTTTTGATAATAATGTTGTTTCGTAGGCCATGGGGTGTGGTTTTGTTTCTCTCTCTCTCTCTCTCTCTCTCTCTCTCTCTCTCTCTCTCTCTCTCT
>JAJKFI010009240.1:0-10346 GCA_029204185.1 Lerista edwardsae
ACCTGGTGGAAATGGCCCACCCCGGGTACTCCAAAGTTCCCGGACTGCCTTTCCTGCAATGTGCACACCCAGCTCTGAGAAAAACTGCAGTCATACCTGTGGTTGGACTGTGTCCGAGCTTGGGACTGGCGCAGTTTACGTATAGGACTTTTCAATGCATTTTGGCCTATTCTCAGAATGGCATCTTGTAAATGGCCCACTTCTGGTACTCGGAGTTTCCCGGGGTTTCATCCTGGCAATATGCACACCTAGTACTGTCGAATCCAGTTGAGAGGGCTTTCGTTTGAATTCTTTTGATTTGATATGGTAAGTGCGCTGGTAAGGAACTGGACTAATACTAAATAAAATAGATAGCATATTTTATATTTATAGTCTTTTGGAAGCCTTCAAGCATTTACATTTGCTGAGAACTTGATAAATTAGACCAGATAAATTCATCATATGCCATATTGCAGTGGTTCTCAAACTTTTAGTACTAGGACCCAATTTTTAGAATGACAATCTGTCTGGGACCTACCAGAAGTGATGTCATAGCCGGAAATGCCATCACTGTGACAACAGAGCCTGCTGCTTTCCTAGAGTGCAGCAATAAATTGGGTTATTTCTCAGTTATTTTCCAATGGCAAAGCGAATCAGAAAGAAGCATATTTACAACCTTGACACAAGCAAAGCAACCACACAGCTCTCCCCCTTTCCAGCATCCCCATATTTTCAATATGGCTGCTCTAGGTGCTTTGCGACCCACCTGAAATTGGCTCGCGACCCACTGGTGGATCCAGACCCACAGTTTGGGAACCACTGCCATATTGGGTCGACCACTTCTGCACCACAAAAAAATCGCTAACTCTTACTCTGCTCCTCGTGTGCTGTCATCAAACCCAGATGTGCAGGACAGATGTGAGCTCACCCTGTCAATAAAACTGGGAGCTTTGCACCTCTGGGTTTGAGGACCACAAATGCTTGCAATGGTGGCAGGTTGGAGGAAGACAATAGCAGCAGCACTTGAAGTGAAAGGCACACCAAACTCACCACACCCTTGGACCCTTCGCAATCTGACACATAAATTGACCTCATTGATTGGTTGGCCCTGACCAGCACTGAAAACACAGCTCCTCTCACAGAGCTATATATATGGGGCTATCTGCATGGTGTTTTTTTTATTTAGAATTACACCTTGTTAGTATACTGTACATTATTACTACAGTAGGCCTTTTGTTCCAGGGCTGATATGATCTTACAAAATGCTTTTCTGATTAAAGAGCACAATCCTATGTATTACTTAGAAGGAAGTTTTACTGACTACAATGGGAATTACTCCCATGTGAGTGTGTATACAGGATTACAACCTTAAACTATGGGTTAGATTTGGTGATGCTCATCCTGATTCAGTCAATTCACAAGACTGCACCTTCCCTCTCAATCCACCTACCTCCTATTTTACCAGGCATCTATCAAAGTGGAGGGGCTACATTCAAGTAGGGCCTATTTCACCAGTATCAAACGAGGGGGGCTACATTCAAGTAGGGCCTATATGCATAAAAATCCAATCTATGTATAGTATGGTCAACATCTCAAATAAAATCTGAGAATCAACTGTGTTATCTGGACCTCGGATTTTATGCCCACATACCCTATTTGAATGTTGTATTCCCATGGACACTGGAAGTGGGGCAAATGTGGTGGGTGAGAAGAAAAGTTACATTTTCATTCACCACCATACCAGATCAAAGACACATATGCACTGATGACATTTACATCCCGATTCTCTGCCACAATGGAACTCAAGGTGGCTCCAATCTCCCAGCCATGCTCTGACCAAACCCAGCCCTGCTTAGCTTAAGTAAGTTAACTGCATCATGTGTCTTCAGGCCATGCTGGGAACAGGTATCATCTGATCCACCCTACATAATTGAAGGCAGATTCTGGCCTATGCAGCATTTATTAGAACTGGTGATACCTCAATGAGGAATTGTTATGAACTGTTGGAAACCATAACTTTTTGTTTATTTAACTGAGAAACAAATAAAACTCCTACAGTGTCATCTTACGAAACCCTAAAACATCTACTTGTAGACTACTACATTTTATGTAATTCAAAGAACTTAACAAAAGTGACTTCAAAGGGCACCACTTCTTTTTCACCCACTTTTACAGGCTGTGAGATTTCACCCTGTAAAGAAAGGCCTCTAGGCCCATGAACTGCCAAGCAAATGGCATCATTGAGAGAATGCTGAAACAACATCAGGAGGGAAGGTAGCAGCCATTGCTTGATACTCTTCATCCCTAGTGTAATGGACTCATGAGAAAGAGGCAGAATTTGCCAATAAGTCTGGGACTAAAATAAAAGTCTATTCTAAGATTCCAATAGTGATGATGTCACTTCTAGCCATGACATCACTTCCGGTGGTTTCCTGACATGAGTGCCATTCTAAAAAGTGAGTCCCGGTGCTAAAAGGTTTGAGAACCACTGCACTAGATGCTTTGGATTATTCACTCTGCCTAACCCATCCAATCAAGTTGTTGTAAAAATAGAATATGGGTGTATTGGAAAAGGCAGGAGATACCCTGAGGAGATAGGGAATGGTATCAGCAATGGCCCCTTGTCCCAGATAAGCCAGGGATTATAGGGTTAACCCCCAAGGTCTTTGCAAGCCTCAGGAGCACAGCTGTAGGCTGATGAGGCCCCTGGCTATGAAGGGAGGCCAGCACAGGTGCAGATGGGTGTGGCTGATGGTAAAGCCTGCTCACTGATTGGCTGGCCTCAGTATAAAGTTGGAGGCAGGAGCTGTAGGAGAGGCACCTGGGAAGATGCTGGAGGAGGGCACCAGGTAGGTTTTGGACGGATGGAATGCTAGATGAACTGCTGGCTGGACGGATGGACTGCTGGCTGGACTGCCTGACTGAGGAACTGGCTGAGGTAAGGTTGTTTTGGGACCATTGGAAATTGTTGTATGCCTGCCACGCCCCTGAAGCCACCAAGTGGAGAAGACAGTTATGGCTTAGGCAAGCTGACTGCCTATTGTTTGTTGGTGGGGTTTGTTGGTGCTAGACTTAGAGTAGTTTGGAGCTAAGCCAGTGATGAGGGCAGTCTGGAGGAGGCTAGCCAGCCAGTGATCCCAATCAAAGCTGCTGGAAGAGAGGAGGCCCAGTGGGTGACTGAACCCCCTCCCTCTTGCCTATCTCTGAGGCCGCTCTGAAGGGGAAACTAGTTAGCCTAGTGTGGACATTGGGGCCCTTGGGGAGACCCAGCAGGGAATTTGGCGGAACATGGGGCAAACAATGTACGCCCGTGAATTTCCACGTGTGCATGCAAATGCACATGTGCGCACACAATGTGGCCCAAGTAATAACCACAGATCACAGGATGCAGTGAGAATCACTCATCCTTCTTCCATATAGAGCAGCAGAAAGTATAAAAAAATGCTACTTTTGATGCATCTTAGGAGTCCAGTTAAATATAGCTGTGTATAAATTTTGAAATGTTAAAGCAACTGGTAACATTCTGCAAGAGGGGTACAGATTCCAAGTTAACGATTCAAAAAGGTCAAGTTGTAAATATGGCCCTTATTAGCAAAAGACCAAGAAACTCTGCCAAAATAAAATAATATTCAGTTCAATAACTAAAAGTCCACATTACAGAGCAAAATATTGCCCATTACATAAACAAAATAGCAAACTTACACATTATTCTAGTTTGGCAGAACAACATTCATAAAAATGGTAGCATTGTTTAGAGTCATGTTTTTGTTCAACATCGTATCAGTGGCATCTATTTTAAACAACGGTTGAATGCAACAAATCAGTGTTTGTTTGTGTAGCACTTGGGGATTGTGTAGCACTTGGGGCATCCATCCTCGAAAAGATGGGACGCTGGAAAGAGGGAAGACTGTGTGGTTATTTTGCTTGTGTCAAGGCTGTAAATAGGCTTTTTTTCTTTCGGATTCACTTTGCTATTGGAAAGTGGATGAGAAATAACCCAACTATTACTGCATTCACAGAAAGCAGCTGGCTCTGGTGTCACAGTGATGGCACCTCTGGCCATGACTTCACTTCTGGTGGGTCCTGGACAGATGGTCATTCTAAAAAGTGGGTCCCAGTGCTGAAACTTTTCAGAACCACTGCAATACATTATTGCATATCTGGCATGGAAATAATTCAAGACTGAACCAACAATTAATATAAAACAGCAGAACCAGGGATTTTTGGGATTCCAAGTATATCACTGTGCCTATTATTTAAAAGGAGTATACTTCCTATATTGATACTATGCCTCATCTTTCTAAGAATTCTTTTCAATTAAAAAATTAGTCTTGAAATAACCACATGCCTGTCTAGACCAGGCGTCTCTAGATTTGGGCCCACAGGCTGGATTCAGCCCAAAGTGGCAGTCTGTGTGTGGCCAAGGCTCATGGCTGATTCGTCCCCTCCCACTGGGATTCCGCACTCCATTTCCACATAAGCGGAATAGGTGAGCAGAAAAGCCACGGGCTTGCCTTGCCTGCCTGATGCACCACAGGCAAACCAGCCTCAAGCAACAGGAGCCGCTCAGTGACTTCCCGAGTGGACCTGCAATGCAGAAAATGGTGCCCCTGCTTCCATAGCAACAGAGATGCCAAATAAAAAGGGAGCATCTGTGGAATGCAACCAGGAGTTTAAAATCTCAGCCGCAACCCAAGAAGAGGCTGGCTGGGTGCAAAACGGATGTGTGGACAAAGACTCCTGCCTGATAAAAGGAAGGAGCCAGGAAAGGCTCAGGGAAGCTGTTCTACACCAGGACCACAATTCTCATGAATCCCCCAAAGTGAATTTGTGTCATCCAAAATTGTGAGTTGTTACAAATTAAAATTAATGTGATTTTTAATACATTGACACATTTTTTTCACATATCCAAGGCCCGCCCCTCCTGACATGAGGCAGCATGCCAAGTCTGCCCGGCTTTCCCAGTGATGACCCAGCCTCTGTTCCTCCTGCTCTCCAGTGTTCTGGCTCAGCACTCTCCTCCCCATCACATTTCCTCTCCTTCTGGCCCCCCTTCCTTTGCCAGTGCAAAGGAGCAGAATAAGGAGGAGGATCAGTGGAGGAAGGAGGCGGACAGATGAGCACTCCTGGCCATTCTGCTGCCTAAAGCTGGCCTCAGGGTTGCACCATATCCAATTTAGAACACACTATATCTATGTCACAACTAGAATTTAATGTATGTGCTTGTATCTAATTTAGAATTTAATGTAAGAAATTAAACCAACCAGGTGGTTGTTTGAATACAGGTGTGCCCCGGTATCCACTGATTCAAGATCCACAGACACCGTGGATACTGGGATGCCTATTAAAAATATTAAACAAATCTCTTTTTTTACCTTGTTGCAGCAAAACCACTGATGTTCCCCTGTCTTTAAAAAGGCATCCCTGGTATCCACAGTTTCAGGTATCCATGGTGGGGTCTGGAATGGAACCCCAGCGGATACTGGGGCATGCCTGTATACATTTTTCTCTCTCTTTGTGGCCTGCAAAGCCCCTTAAAGATTCTAACATGGCCAACATGGCGATGCTATCAGGGAAATCACCTCAAGGTAAGGGGACATTTGTTCCCTTTCCTTGAGGATGCATTGTGGCTACATCAGCACTGGAAAGTTGGATAGGACTGGTCCCAGAGTCTGTGTTCAGACATGGCATTGATCATGGTTAGTATGCTATCATGAACCTTAGGTGCTTGTGCGCACTCCTTGCTTTGATTTGTGCAGGGAGGAAACTTGCAGAAATGGAACCAGCAAATTAAATTGGAACATTGCAGGCAAAGAAGGGACCGTGTGAGCTCAAGCTTATGCTAGTAACACAGCAGCAGTCCAGGGACAAAGTGCCAAAAGCTATCCCTGCCCCTTGTTCAATACTATCTTCAAGCTCTAGCCTGATGGTTCGCAACCGTTTTGGCCTCTGGAAGCTGAAACTCCTAAGAAGTTTACACTCCAAAAAGGAGCCTCAGGGAGCCCCACTGGAGGATATGTGAAGTCTTGGGGAGCTGCAGAGTGCTGACACATACACAGAGTTGCGTAGCACCAACCCACTGCCTAATACTACCAGTGAACAGCTGGAACAGGAAGAAAATGAGGGAGGAGAGCCAGGAACAAGGGAGGCAGGAGAGGAAGATGAGCAAACCAAGCAGGGGGCAGATGGCAGCCACTTTCTATGTATAGCAGTGTTATTCAAACTGTGGGCCAGGACCCACTTGGTGGGTTGCAACCTGATGTCAGGTGGGTCGCAGAAAGCTGGGAGCAGCCATCTTGGAAACTGCAGACCTTACTCTTGCTAGATTCCTTTTGTGTTAGGAGTGTTAACAGTTTGATTTTTCATGTAAAGGTTTTTTTTTAAAGTTTTTTTTATTTCAGTGCTTTTACATCCCTTGCTTTCTGTCAGGGATGTTTCATGGTTGTGCAGTTACTGCCACCCAAGTGTGTCCGTATGCATTCCAGGAGTGCCATTTTATTATGTTACAATGATAGCACTTCCTGCTTGATGTTGTCACTTCCTGCCACAATATCACTTCCTGGTTAATGACATACTTCAGGTGGGCTCCAACAAGGGTACCATTCTAAAAAGTGGGTCCTGGTCTAAAAAGTTTGCATAACACTGATGTATAGGGTTACCAGATAAAAACTGGGACAGAGTGCCTATACCTTTAACCATTGTAGAGCAGAAGAAATTTGGGCAGGTACAGCTCATCACGGAAGGTTTTCAAAAGTTGCACCTGCCCAAATTTCCTCTTCTGTACAAAGATTAAAGAAGGCACTCTGTCCCAGTTTATATCTGGTAACTCTATGTACCCCTGAAAGGATCACAGGAAGCCCCAGGGCTTCTAAGAGCACAAAGCTATCTCAGGGTCTGGCAGTACTATTGGATATATAGCATTTACTAAAATACTTCATGTATAACATTTTACAGAAGAAGAACTAAGGCAAAAAAAAGTATCAAATGTTCTTGAACCAAGGACTCAAAATTAATTCAGTTTACACATGTCTTTTCAGTATTTTTCAGATCAGACAAGATTAAAATTCATACTGTACACACAAAATTCTAGTATCTAACTTTGACCAACCCAAGCACAGAACTCCTCTAGGGTAGTTATATATATCTAACTACTTGGGACCATTTCCCTGGTAAGCCAATCAGAACACACAGCTCCACAGGCTAAAGTGGATACTTTTCTCATTTTGAGCAGTCCCAATGACAACTTTTTGCTTTTTAGATATTTGGACAGCTTGGATAATGGGCTAAGTTATTGCTAAGCCCAATGAAATATTGTAGCCCTTTTAAGAAATATAAATTGTGCTTTTACTTTTATTTTCATACAAGTACCATTGGAAACATGTTTATAATGCTCTTGTCAAATCAGACTTTTTTTTTGGGGGGGGGGATTTAGGAAAAAACATTTCATTTCCATTTGTGAGCAAAAACTCATCTGACCAAAAAGTACTATATTGTATATATCCTCACTTTTGCCCCCAGTTTCTCCTTAAAAAATCAATTCAAATATAATTGCCGCAATTTCTTTGAACTAATTGTTTTACAATAGGTAGGAAGAGAAGTCCTATTATAGGTGTTTGTTCTCTGCTGTTTAATAGATTACTGATGAAACTGTTCACAAATCTGATGCCTAAAAGAATGGCATGTACCTGTCTATAAAAGCGCATAGATAAAATACACTGAGAAATTAGTCTCATTTGATTCAGATACATACAATGCTTCATTTCAAAATTACCC
The DNA here is from genome assembly GCA_029204185.1 of Lerista edwardsae. Classification (NCBI taxonomy): domain Eukaryota; kingdom Metazoa; phylum Chordata; class Lepidosauria; order Squamata; family Scincidae; genus Lerista; species Lerista edwardsae. The sequence continues at coordinate 7,753 of JAJKFI010009240.1, forward strand.
TTGCCTTTACCTGATTAGGACTGACAGTGTGACTGAAGGGTTCAGTGGATTAATGCATTTGTCTTTCAAATCCTAAGACCCAGATTCTAATTTGATCACAAGCAAAATAGCTGTGTTGTTGAAACAGTTCAAAACAAATCACCTATATATCTTTATCTATCCCAATGACACATGCAGCACAACCCTAAGCATATTTATTCAGAGATAAAACCCACTGAGTTCAAGACTGACTCCTTAGTAATTCAGTTTAGGATTGCTGCCAGAATGACCTATAATTTGTTTGACTTAAATTTAGAAAAAATCAGTAACAATAAGAATACACACTCAGGATGCAATCCTATCCACACTTGTGTTGTTGTTGTTCAGTCGCTAAGTCGTGTCCGACTCTTCGCGACCCCATGGACCACAGCATGCCAGGCCTCCCTGTCCTCCACTAGCTTCCTGAGTTCGCCCAATTTCATATTCATTGCTTCGGTGACACTATCTAACCATCTCATCCTCTGTCGCCCCCTTCTCCTTTTGCCTTCAATCTTTCCCAGCATGAGGGTCTTTTCTAAAGAGTCCTCTCTTCTCATCAGGTGGCCAAAGTATTGGAGCTTCAGCTTCAGCATTTGTCCTTCCAGGGAGCAATCAGGCTTGACTTCCTGGAGAATTGACCAATTGGATCTCTTTGCAGTCCAGGGGACTCTCAAGAGTCTTCTCCAACACCATAATTCAAAAGCATCGATTCTTCGACGCTCTGCCTTTCTTATGGTCCAGCTCTCACAGCCATACATGGCTACTGGGAAAACCATCGCTTTGACTATGCGAACCTTTGTTGGCAGGGTGATGTCTCGGCTTTTGATTAAGCTATCTAGGTTCACCATAGCTTTCTTCCCAAGAAGTAAACGTCTTTTAATTTCATGGCTGCAGTCACCATCTGCGGTGATCTTGGAGCCCAGGAAAATAAAGTCTGTCACTGCTTCCATTTCTTCCCCTTCTGTTTGCCAGGAAGTGATGGGAGTGGTTGCCATGATCTTAGTCTTTTTAATGTTGAGCTTCAAGCCAATTTTGGCACTTTCCTCTTTCACCCTCATCAAAAGGTTCTTTAGGTCTTCCTCACTTTCTGCCAGTAGAGTGGTATCATCTGCATATCTGAGGTTGTTGATGTTTCTCCCAGCAATCTTGATTCCAGCTTGTGAGTCATCCAGCCCTGCCTTCCTCATGATGTACTCTGCGTATAAGTTAAATAAGCAGGGTGACAATATACAGCCTTGTCGTACTCCTTTCCCAATTTTAAACCAGTCGGTTGTTCCATGTCCAGTTCTAACTGTTGCTTCCTGACCCGCATAAAGGTTTCTCAGAAGGCAGATCAGGTGGTCTGGAACTCCCATCTCTTCAAGAACTTGCCACAGTTTGTTGTGATCCACACAATCAAAGGCTTTAGCATAATCAATGAAGCAGAGGTAGATGTTTTTCTGGAACTCTCTTGCTTTCTCCATGATCCAGCGAAGGTTGGCAATTTGATCTCTAGTTCCTCTGCCTCTTCGGAAACCAGCTTGTACATCTGGTAGTTCTCGATTCACATACTGCTGAAGCCGAGCTTGTAGGATTTTGAGCATGACCTTGCTAGCATGTGAAATGAGTGCAATGGTGCGGTAATTCGAGCAATCTTTGGCATTGCCCTTCTTTGGGATTGGAATGTAGACTGATCTTTTCCAGTCTTGTGGCCACTGTTGGGTTTTCCAAATTTGCTGGCATATGGAGAGCAGCACTTGGACAGCATCATCTTTTAAGATTTTGAGTAATTCCGCTGGAATGCTGTCATCTCCACTAGCTTTGTTGTTAGTGAGGCTTTCTAAAGCCCACTTGACTTCACTCTCCAGGATGTCAGGTTCGAGCTCAGTGACTGTACCACTGTGGTTATCAGGAACATTTAGATCGGCCTTATAGAGTTCCTCTGTGTATTCTTGCCACCTCTTCTGAATCTCATCTGCTTCTGTTAGGTCCTTGCCATTTTTGTCCTTTATTGTGCCTACCTTAGCACGAAATTGTCCTTTGACATCTCCAATTTTCTTGAAAAGATCTCTAGTCCTCCCCATTCTGTTGTTTTCCTCTATTTCTTTGCATTGCTCATTTAGAAAGGCCTTCCTATCTCTCCTTGCTGTTCTCTGGAAATCTGCATTCAGTTGGGTATATCTTTTCCTTTCTCCCTTGCTTTTGGCTTCTCTCCTTTCCTCAGCTATTTGTAAAGCCTCGTCAGACAGCCACTTTGCCTTCTTGCATTTCTTCCTCTTTGGGATGGTTTTAGTTGCTGCCTCCTGTACAATGTTACAGACCTCCGTCCAAAGTTCTTCAGGCACTCTGTCTACCAAATCTAAGCCCCTAAATCTATTTGTCACCTCCACTGTATATTCGTAGGGGATCTGATTTAGGTCATACGTGGAGGGCCTAGCGGTTTTCCCTACTTTTTTCAGTTTAAGCCTGAATTTGGCAAGAAGAAGCTGATGATCTGAGCCACAGTCAGCTCCAGGTCTTGTTTTGACTGCCTGTATGGAACTTTTCCATCTTTGGCTGCAAAGAATGTAATCAATCTGATTTCGATGTAGACCATC
>JAJKFI010009247.1:0-10014 GCA_029204185.1 Lerista edwardsae
GAGCGGCGATGCTCCTGACGCCCTGGGAGTCCGGGTTTTGCCCCCCCCTTGGTGTGGGGGTGGGAAGGGGTGCAAGACACAACGTCCGCCATGCCCCACTGCAATGCCTAGAGCGATTGGCGCCAGACTCGGCGCACACATGAGAACGGTCGAAAACGGACAAAATTGGCATTGGATCCGTAGTTTATGGGGTCGCTGAGGTGAGCAGGGATGCTCCCAATGCCGTGGGATTCGGGTTCAGCCCGTTCTCAACGTGGGGGGTGGGAGGGTGTGCGAAACAAGATGCCCACCATGCCCTACTGCAACGCCTGGAGCAATTGGCGCCAGACTCGGAACGTGCATGCCTTGCGGCCTGGCAACAAACACTGCGGGAGTCAGCACCCCCAGCACCCCCCAGGGTGTGCAGGGGGCCCCACGTGAAGATGGCCAAAAACAGCCAAAATCGGTGACGAGTCCATAGTTTCCGGGGTCGCTCAGATGAGCGGCGATGCTCCTGACACAGTTGGAGTCCGGGTTCGGGCCCCCCTCGGCGTTGGGGGCGAGAAGGGGTGCGAAAAGAAATGTCCGCCATACCATGCTGGAACGCCTGGAGCGATGTGAACCAAACCTGGCAGGCGCGTGCCTTGCAGCCTGGTGACAAACACTGTGGGGGTCAGCCCCCCCCCAGTGCCCCCGGGGGTGGGGGTACACAGGGGGCCCTGCATAAATTGGTCAAAAACAGCCGTAATCGGCATTGAATCTGTAGTTTCCAGGGTCGCCGAGCCAAGCGGTGACGCTCCCGACGCCATGGGAATCCGGGTTTGGGCCCCCCCCTCGGCGTGCAGGGTGGGAAGGAGTGCGAAACAAGATGCCCGCCATGCCCCGCTGCGACGCCTGGAGCGATTGGCACCAGACACGGCACCTGCGTGCCTTGCGGTCTGGCGACAAACACTGCGGGGGTCAGGCCCCCCCCAACGCCCCTGGGGGTGGGGGTGCGCAGGGGCCCCGAAGTGAAAATGGCTGAAAATGAGCGAAATTGGCGTCGAGTCCGTAGTTTCCGGGGTCGCTGAGATGAGCGGTGACGCTCCCGACATGGTTGGAGTCCAGGTTCGGCCCCCGTCGTTGTGGGGGGCGAGAAGAGGTATAAAACTCACAAATTCTGGAAGATCATTTTGTTACCCGGGCAACGCCAGGTAACAAAAAGCTAGTAGATTATAAACAACAGCCCAATCCACCAGGGCCACAGTGTTGGTCTCTGGTGTGCTGCCCTGGCAACAGCCATTGTGAAATTGCCAGAAAGCACTTTGCGGTGGATGAACTGAGGAAGATGCCAGTGTGGAGGCCAACTGGGTTGGCCAACTGGTCAGCAAGGCTCTGGGTGCTAACAGTGATAGGTTCACCACCAAACAGTACAGAGGTATTATGGTGAAGGAGCACCCTCACCACAATACCAGCAGCAAGCAAAATGTGTATGTATACATTGAAATAAAAATTAGATAAATGAAACACCAATGGCTAAAGTGGGAATGGGAACTTTAAATTAAAATGAATTGAAACACTGGAGACTGAATTGGGAAAAAATATCTGAGAGGGAAAAAAGCGCTGAGGGGCGGAAAATCCCGTTCACAGCAAGCCTCAAGGAAGCACTTAAGGCATAAGCAACTGGGAAAATCAAGATAAAAACAAAACGAAGACAAAAGGCAAGACAATAAAGACGACTAAAATAAAGAAGACAAAAAAAACCCTCAAAAAGCTGCAGTGACTGGGGAAAACAAGGCAATAAAAATGGGCAAAGGAAAATCTGGAGGAGAGAAAATCCCAGATTGGAAGAGCTATAAAAAAGGCGAGAAAGTGACAACACACAGGGTGCAATCCTACATTAGGCCGGCATAAACTAAGCCAGCAAAGTTTGGCCAGCACCAGGTCACCGTAAAGTATGTTTGGACCACTCTCGGAGTCAGAGAGGCCAGCACACAGACGTGAGCCATCCTCCCTGAACTGCAAGTAGTCCAAACACGCTTTATGGGGGCCCTTGTGCTGGCCAAACTTTGCTGGCTTAGCTTATGCCGGCCTAACTTCAGTTTAGGATTGCGTTCACAGAGTGAGGAAATAGAGGCCCAAGAACCACCAAGGCAAAAAGTGAAATGCTAAAGAAGGGACAAACAAACGATGCTGGAGAACACTAAAGCAAGAAAGCATGGGGGAACCCCCAAGACAGAAGGAAATCTAGGAAAATAAAATGGGAGCCACTGACATGTACACTCAGCGTGGTCCAAACATACTTTATGGTGTCCCAACACTCAGTTTTAGTGGATATCCCTGGGTTCTGGTGTTGTGAGAGAGGGAAAAGAACATCCCTCTATCCAACCCATGTATAATTTTGTACATCCCAATCATGTCCCCACCTCAGGTGCCTTTTTTCTAGACTAAACAGCCCCAAACGCTGCAGTCCTTCCTGATAAGGGAGACGCCCCAGCATAGGAATCATTTTTTTGCTTGCTTCTGCACCTTTTCTAGTTCCACCAGGGCTGGCCTTTAGCCGATGCTAAAGGCATAGCGCTTCAGGCAACTCATCGCCCTAGTGGGCCCCACCCTGTTTCTTCTTGCTGACTGCTTCTGCACCTGGAGTTAGTTTTTTTCCCAGCCGCCATTTCCCTTTTAAATTTCCCCTTTATGGCACATAAAGGGGAATTGTAGCTGCAAACTTGAAGGCAATTGACTGCTTCTGCACTTGGAGTGCAGTTCTACCTCAACTGTCATTTCTCCTTTAAGGTTTTGCCGCGACTGCACTGCAAGGGGCTAGTTTTCTTGCCCCTTTTCACGTGAGCAAGAGGCAGCCTGAGGCAAGTCTTTGCAAAGTGGCTGCAGAACCAACCCCATCTCCCACCCCACCCCCCACTTGAGCGGAGATGGGGAAATGGGAGGGCAGCAGCAGCCGCCCTTCTGTACTGTAGGTTGGAAGAAGGACCTGGCAGTGGGACTCAGCTGTGCTAGGACCTGCTCCTGTAGGCTGCCAGAATTTTCAGTCACAAGGAGGATATTTTAAATCTGGATGAATGCTGGAAAAGTGCTCGGCTCGTGTGGGCAGCTACAGCAGCTAACGAGGTAAATAGGCAATTATTTATTTTAAAAATTTGGCAGACTCTAGTAACAGGGGTAGGGTTTTCGGCAGACGCTGCACGTAAGTGGCTCCTTAGGGAAAAAAAGAATGCAAAATGAACAATCATTCCCCTCTGGAGGTAAGGAGTGCCTATAACACTTACCATGCAACCTAAGCTTCTGCATGTTTACCAGTATGCTGTAAATCCCACTGTGTTCAAAAAGCCTTGCTTCCAGGGAAGCAGACATAGGCTCAAATACAGCAACGGCTCAGGCTAGTTTGGATAACTTTTCTGCTTTGATTTTAAACGCCCTCTGTTTTCTTAGGTGATCTATTTATAGCTTCTTCACCTTTAAAAGTAATGTATGGTAGTTTCTTGCAAATGTGAGGCAGAACTCATTGAATCCTTATTTTGAAGCACTTACTCTAGAGCAGACCCAGCAAACCTTACTCTAATGTAAGAAAACCTCAGAAACAAGAGGTTTGGTGCTTAGGTGCCTTCCAAGGTGCAGTTAAGTGTAGCTTTTTCCAAGGAAGATAGTTTTTGGTTTGAATTCAGGAAGAGATGGAGAGAGAGAACTTAATGTTGCATTAAAAAAAGATATGCTTTAGCCAGTAGGTGAGTAGCTGGATCCTAGTCTACTCAGAGCTCAAGTATTCAAATATAAAGTCTTTCCAGCCAAAACTGAGTGGCAATTTTTGTTGGAATGCCATAAATTACTTTACAACTTGTTTTCAAAACTATCCTTGTCATGAGGACTTTAATATGAAATCAGTGAGAATTAAAACAGATCAACTCTTAATTCTTTTATGTGACATACACTTGTTTTGAGTGGGGCTGCTAATTGAATTACAGGTGTTAGAATTACAAGCGTTAACGTGGTGATCCCCTGTATGGGGTGGAACCAGTGACGGCATCTACAAACGACCTGGGGGAACACTGGGCGGGGCTTATGTGGGGCTTCCGCGTGATTGGCTGCCTGTCTGCAGGGTTCTGCAGCTGTCCTGGCCTGAGGGGGGGCTGCCCCCCGTTAGCGTGCCCCACCGCTGCTTGCCCAGGCACCCAGCGTGACCCTCACCCATCCTCCGCAGCGAGCAGGAGCCCCCCCCCCAGGCCAGGGCAGCTGTGGATTGCCATGGATGGGCTGCCAATCACCCGGAAGTCCTGCCTACATCCCGCCCAGCATTCCCCCAGGTTGTTTGTAGATCCCATCGCTGGGTGGAACACACAATAGAACCCTCCCTAATAGTTCACTTGAGACTAAATTGCAGGTTTTTTTTTTAACTGGGTAGAAGTTATATGTCTGTGATCCTAAATGTTAACCAACTGGGATCATGGCTGGATTGAAAACATCAGTAAGGGTTGCATGAATGTTCCTAGGAATGGGCTAGATGTGTGTGTTGCATTCAGTGGAGTTGTATGGTGCCTGGGAGGGTGGGAAGACTGACTTTTTTCAAGAGAATTTTGGCAGGTGCAGCTTTTGAAACCTTGCCATGATGAGTTGCATCTGCCCAAATTCCCTCTTCTGTACAATGCTTAAAGGTATCAGCACTATATCTGGTAAACCTACTTGTAGGGGGTCTTTAAAAATGACTAAGATTAAGAAAAGGAGCATTCAAGTATAGCATCCCTACCTGAAGTAATACTCTGCTTTACCTTCTCAGGATTTGACCACTTCATTCTTTTGCATTTGTTGAATATGCTGGACTGATTGGGGGCGGGGGAATGAAAGGAGCTAGTGTTCAATTGGATCAGGCCTGACTGATCTGTGATGTGTTTGATCTTGTGCTTGGAATACAGTAGTTAGCAGGTTTTGTACCCTCTCAGTTACCCTCATGGCTGGGTCTTTTTGGAGCACAGTATTACGTAAGCATTTGAAAAAAAGTAAAGTAAAGTGGTAAAATTGAGGGACTGGATGACATGTGTTCTAGTGCAGGGGTCCAGTGCACTAGATTTAACAGTGTGTTTCAACTGTGACTGTTGTGCCAGTTCCTTGAAAAGACATGCAGTGTCTGCACATCTTATAAAGTACCAGCTGCTAGTGAAAAGTCTTTAGGAGAGGGGTCAGCAATTGAGTGAATATAGGGAGGGTGTTCTCTTAGCAGTAGTTTAAAGGGTGTTTGTTTTTTGCTCACCCTGCTTAAGGTCCACTCAGAAGTAAGTCCCTTTAAGGTACATGGGGCTTTCTCCTATGTAAATGTGGATAGGATAGTAGTGTTTAAAAGTCCTGAAACAGCTTTTGCCCTCCTTGCCTCTTCTTTTCAGTCTTCTGTATGTAACTGTCTCATTGCCTTAGACAAAGACAGTAAAATGTGTTTGGTACGACTTGGTTGCCAATTGTACTCACAACAGGAACACTTTGCTCTCCCCTCCTTGCAGGGCTAACTTGTGCTGGCTGGTTAATGTCTGATTGCTTTGCACCTTTTAAAACTCTACTGGTTGGAGTGGCATGAGAGGGGGAGTAAACACACTCCAGTGTCTCCTTCATCAGCAGTCAGGGCCTGGGAGACAGAGTTTCTGGTGCCACTTACTCATGATTAACAAAAGACAAACTTGTGATTAACAAGACAGCCGGCCAGCTGCCCTGTTACTTGCCAGCCACATGTTAGGTATTAAATTGGTTAGTGGGGGGCCCCACAGGAATGCCCCTCATTGGGCCCTGCCGCTCCTAGAGCTGGCCCTGAGTTCTACTATGTCCTTTTTGAGATGTCGACCAGAACTGTATGCAGTACTCCAGATGTGGCCTGACCATCGATTTGTATAATGGCATGATAATATTGGCTGTTTTATTCTCAACCCCCTTTTTAATTATCCCAAGCATGGAATTGGCCTTCTTCATGGCTGCTGCACCTGGGTTTGAAACCTGGGTTCAAAGTACCCCTAAACTTACTGGATGATCTTGGGAATGGTTGACATTTCTAAGCTTCAGCCTAATGCAATTCACCTGATTTTTGCCAGGATCAAACAGGGAGATTTAGCCCTGTCACCTGTTACACAAAGGCCAATGCAGATCTAAAAGAAGCAAAGAAGGAAAAGCAAAGTTGGAAAAGCCACCTGAAGATACACTTGTTACGTATTGGTTGATATTGTTGTTTTATCTTCACAGGAAAGCCCAAGGCAAAAAAATTTTTTTAATAACTTTCCGGTGGTAACAAATGTCACTGAAGATTATCGTTTTCCAGCTGCCCTGGCAGTTTTACGGCATCACTTTTCTACCTGCACTTCAGTTCACATTATTGTTTTTGCCAGATTTGATGCTAGTAGCAGTTGTTCAGGCAATAGCTTTCATTTATCAGAGATAAAAATGTATCTTGAGGTGGCATCATTCTTTGGAAAAACTAACCCCATTTTGAGGAAGCGCCCGTTCTTCTCCAGCACAACCCCATTGATCTTGAGAAACTGGAAAATGGTGAAAACCTATGAATTGTGTAGTAAGTACACTTAAGACAAAGTGGGAATTCCCACCTTCCCTCCGCCCCACCAATACCACAGCACCAAAATGGTGACCACTGCATTCTATGGAAGAGGGTATTTGCCGAGGCCTCCTCTAGGTAAGGGAACAATCATTCACGTATCCAGCGATAAGCCTCTGTGGTGCAGGGTGGGTCTACTTGGACTTTCTAGCTAAATAGTGGGCATAGATATGCAGGACGGCCATAGTGCCAAATCCTAAACCCCGTCCCTGGCCAGGGCGGTCCCGATTCGGGCCGCTCCTGTCCACGTTCCTGCTATTTTGCCAGCACAGATCCGAGCAGGCCCATAGGTGTGACTGGGGTTTATGCGGGTGCAAGGGGAAAACCTCCCCTTGTCCTGCACATTGCTGCTGCCGCCTCCTAATGTGCTATGTTGGCCTTACTATGTTGGCCTTACTTAGGATTACCCTGCCCGTTGCAGTCCTATCAGTCATCGCAGTCCAACTGTCAATTGTCAAAGAGTGCAATTTTAACCTAGTGTTAGGCTGGCACAGTTAGGCCAGCAAAGTTTGGCCAGCACAAGGGCCACTGTAAAGCACATTCGGAGCACTCTCAGAGTCAGGGAGGATGGAGCACACCTTTGTGCTGGCCAATCTGACTCGGAGAGTGACCCAAATATACTTTATGGTGCCCTTTGTGCCAGCCAAACTTTGCTGGCCTAACTGTGCCAGCCTAACTCCAGGTTAGGATTGTGCCCTAAGGGACATAATTTGCTGTGGCTCATCTCAGTTCTTTACTACTTCCAGGAGTTCTCAAGTCTTTTAATTATCAGAACTGAGAGTAACATGAGGCAGAGCCACAAAGCTTTGAGAGGGAATATGTTTCTCATTACAAGTTTGATGTGCAGAACAATCTGATCTGATTTGATCCAGTGGATTAAAAGGTTGAGTTGGACCTGAGTTCACATTTCAGCTTACTGACTATAAGTAAGTCACCCTCTTTCAACAATATTGTCTTTCTGTAATACATTAATATCTGTAAATATTACACCAGATTATGAAGAAATAAGGTTTCTGAAGAATATTAAAATGCTCCATAAATGATAAAAATAATATATTATCTTTGTTGGCCTCTCAATGTCAGCTGAGATTTTATTTAACCAACAGTCTCGACTGTTCCTTTTAGTTTAGCTCAGCAGTTATCAGACTGTGATTCATGACCCACCAGTCAGTCCTGACCAAATTGTTGGTGGGTTGTGAAACTGACAAGCTGATAAATGTACTGAACCCTATGGAAACTTATTTGAAGCAACACATGTGCATATACTCATGAGTAGCCAAACATGCATTGGTACACTTTAAAGGGAAGGATGAGGGAAATGCAACACCACCAGAATGGACCCAATCTGATGAATGCAGCCCAAGAAACTCCTGAGAAGGAAGTCCCCTCCCAGCTGACAAGAAAAATGTATTGAGCCCTAAGGAAAGTGAAACCAAGCCACACGTGTGTTTACACATGTGTAGGTGAATATGCCTTGGCTCTTATTGAAGGTCAGGTGAAGGGAATACAAGACAAGAATGATTCCAATCTGTTGAAGCTCAACAAATGCTCCAGAAGGTAGTCCCCTGCACCATAGTAAAAAGGATAAAAACAGAGGCTTGAGTGGTTGATATAGTGAAACTTTTTTTGTCTTGTATAGCTAGGTGGATCTGATATACAGTGTCATTTTTTAAAAAAATGGGTCCTTGTGCTAAAAGCACACTTTCATGACATATGAATAAGTAGAAACATGGGAGTCAGAATCCAGATATATAATTTCAACGAGGATCTTGAATTCATGCATTTCACTGTGAGCAATTAGAAGAGCTAAAGGGAATCTAATCCCTCACATGACTCACCTCCTGTGATCGATATGCCATGCCCACATCATTTGGCTTGTAGAATTCAGATGATTCATTTGTACCACCCTCAATATCAAAACGCTTAAGGTTTCCTGCCAACTACATTCTCCAGCTCCTGGGTTATTCAAAGGGCATTCTTGTCATCACCATCAGATTTCAGCCGGGGTGGGGGAAGAGATCTGCTGCTGCAGGAGAAGGTCTATCAATGCCAGCCTGGTTGAACCTGGACCATCATCTTCTGGGATATTTTGGTGGGTTGACTTCTAGCACCTGGGTGGGTTGTCACCCATGGATAGCCACCAAAGGGCATAGCATAAAGGGAAAGTGCCGGTCCTGTGGCCTTAGCGCTGACGTGGGGCTGACGTTGCACCGAAGCTGCGCCAACGGTAGGATTGCGCTGCCCAAGTGTCTTGGACTCCAAGAGTGTTGCCAACACACTTCACAGTGCAACACTCCTGGGCTGGCACAAGCGATTTGTGCCGGCCTAACTCCAAGTCAGGATTGCAGCCTGGGTCTGCAGTGTGTGCCTAAAGATGGGGAGCGCCTTCTCTTTTCTTGTCTAAGTGAGGTTACCTGAGTGGTGGTCTTAGCCATGCCGGGGGGAGGATATGCTTTCAGTACAAGAGATCAATTTGGACAATACATCCTCAAATGCTGAGGGATCCATCGAGGGTCCTGAGGGCTCTGTGGGCCTTTCTTGCTTACTAGGCCAATGATTCATCCAAATCCCTGGTCCACCTCTGGAATGAGGAAATGACCAAAGCAGTGGATCAGATTGCTCCCAATGACTACACCCTCACTGCAGAGCTAGAGCAGCTCTCTGGTTTTCATATGAGCCTGGGGGTAATAAGGCTGCCTGGCAGCTGTCTTGATTGGTGGTGGGGTAAAAACAACAACACTTGTGACATCCAATCAAACACAAACTAGAGCCTATTCCATGACACCAATGAGAGTGAAGAAGGATTTTTTTTCCTGCTACCATGGCATCTGAAGAGAATAATCCTGCAGAGCTGTTCTGAGTTGTCTGGAATCTTCTAACTCTGGTTCCTTGCCTTCATTCCTGCATCCTTCCCATCCCCTAGGATCAGCAAGGGTGACCCTGATGCACAGCTCTGGCAGAGGCCAGGTTGCTGGCAAAGAAAAGCAAGGTCTTCTCTGGGGTGATGCCTTTCTCATGAAACTCCCTCCCAGTGGGATTAAGACTGTTCCTCCCTCTTAGCCTGACAGCTGTTAGCCTAACCTGTTTCATTAGATGAACACTGAAGACTTTCCTTCTCCACCCCCAGCTTCCATTCGAATGTAGTTATTTTAAGTTTAGTGATTGTAATCCATATTTTGTATTTTTATTGCACTAGTCTTTATGATTACTTACAATTTTTGCACTTTATATTTCATTCCTCTTTTTTGAATTTTTCTGCTTTTTCTCTATTTTATACAACACCTTGAAGTCTCCATTTACTCGGAAGGAAAAGTGGGAATAGAAATCATTTAAATAAACAAATCTTTGATTTCTATAATATTGGAAGGAAGATTTTTTTCATGTGTTCATGACATAATACATATAATTTTGTTCTCTCTCTCTCTCTCTCTCTCTCTCTCTCTCTCTCTCTCTCTCTCTCT